>ONZH01024193.1:0-107792 GCA_900303285.1 Rhinella marina
CCTTTTCCGTGACCTTGCGTTATACGCATTTTTGCCAACACCGTTTACTGGCTGTTCATCCTTCTCACCCCCCCTAACAAAGAGAACTTCTCATCTCTTATTCCTCTGGTGGAGAGGACTAGCCAAATGGTGAAATACCAGAAGGCCCTTGTGGAAAAATTGCTTCAAAAATTTCCAGCTGACAACGCTGGCGGCAGCGTATGTAGTTCCTTGGGCACCCGAGGAGGGGAGACGAGGGGAACACACAGCAGTTCCAGCAGAGGCAGGGAGACACTCTCCAAGGCCTGGGACAGTTTCATGACACCCCACCAGCACCCTCACCCTGATGAGCGGCCTAGTGTCAAAATGAGGGAAAAGTTTTGGAAGATGGTGAAGGAGTACCTAGCTGACCGTGTCAACGTCCTCAGTGATCCCTCTGTGCCGTATAATTATTGGGTGTCTAAGCTGGACACGTGGCACGAACTGGCGCTCTACGCCTTGGAGGTGCTGGCCTGCCCTGCTGCCAGGGTATTTGAGCGGGTCTGAGCGGGTATTTAGTGCCGCTGGGGCATAATTACTGATAAGCGCATCCGCCTGTCAACTGAAAATGCTGACAGGTTGACTCTTATCAAAATGAACAAGGTCTGGATTGCCCCTTCTCTACTCCACCAGAGGAATATTTTAGACCGTCAGCTCACCAGCAGGCCCTCAACCATAATGTTTTAGACAGTCAGCTCACCAGCTGGCCCTCAACCATAATGTTTTAGACGGTCAGCTAAGCGGAATGTCACCCAAAATGTTTTAGACAGTCAGTTCAGCAGCATGTCACCCATAATTTTTTATACGGTCAGCTAAGCAGCATGTCACCCATAATGTTTTAGACAGTCAGCTCAGCAGCATGTCACCCATAATGTTTTAAGCGGTCATCTCAGCAGCATGTCACCCATAATTTTTTATACGTCAGCTCAGCAGCATGTCACCCATAATTTTTTAGACGCTCAGCTCAGTAGCATGTCAACCATAATTTTTTAGACGGTCGACTCAGCAGCAGAAGCACGTCACCTCTATTGTTTTTGAGTGTCAGCAGCAGGCCATCAATCATAATTTTTCAAGGGTGTGTCTGATGCCCTACTTTATGTGTAATAAAGGGAGTATTGGAGTGCATGTTCCTTGTAATTTTTGGCAGCCCTATCACTTTGTGCATAGGCTTTATGAGTGTAGGAGTCCCACATCATGAACAATTGTACCACAATGTGAATGAGGCCCTCCTTTATGTATAGGTAATATACCGGTTGTATTGGAATGCCTCTTCCTTGTAATTTTTGGCAGCACTTGCGCTTTACGTACAAGTAAATATATTTTTCCTAACAATATTTCCTCTAAAATCGATGCTATCTTCGGTTTTTGGGGGTATTATTGTCATTCCGTAAAAGTAGCGTAATAGTCGGACATCATCGTTAATAGCAGCGACTTCGGTGTCCAAGATGCATCCAAACATCCTCCCCATGCTGTTCCCTAACCATTTCAGTGGTGTTTCCACCATTTTCTCACGTTTCCTCTATGAACCAGATACCCTCCTCTCTGCAGAGCAGGGGGTGCCTGGTGTTCTCCCATTGACTTCCATTATACTCGGGTGCTCGGCAGAGCACTCGAGCACCACCTAGTGTTCAGCCAGAGCACCCGAGCATCGCCGTGCTCGATCATCACTAGACCCCACATAAGACAATAACTCAAAAAATAAAAACCAATTGCACCCGCAAACCAATCCATCAAAATCTGTGCTGCAAAATCCATATGGCGCTCCTTCCGTTCTGAGTCCTGCCATGCGTCCCCACAGCAGTTTACCACCACATATGGGGTGTTGCCGTATTCAGGAGAAAATGGGGAACAAATTATGGGGTCCTTTTTCACCTGTTAGCCCTTGTGAAAGTGAAAAATTTGGGGCTAAAGCAACATTTTATTGGAAGAAATGAAACTTTTCATTTTCACAGCCAAGTGTTTCCAAATTCTGTAAAACGCTTAGGGGGTCAAAGTGGTCAGTACACCCCTTAATATATTCTTTGAAGGGTGTAGTTTCCAAAATAGGGTCACTTTTTGAGGGTTTCCGCTCTAGGGGTACGTCAGGGTCTCTCAATTACAAAATGATGCCTAAAAACCATACTAGCAAAATCTGCCTCTAAAATCTGTATGACGCTCCTTTCCTTCTGACCACTGCCACATGCCTATAGAGCAGTTTACCACCATATATGGGGTATTTCCGTAAACTGCAGAATCAGAGTAATGTATATTGACATTTAGTTTGCTGTTAACCCTTGCTGTGTTGCAAGAATAAATTGATTAACATGAAAGATCTGCATACAAATGAAATTTTGAAATTTCGCCTACATTTTCATGAAGGATTAGCAAAGTTTGTACGTCAGTTTTAAATAATTTGAGGGGTGTAGTTTCTAAAATGGGTTCATTTATGGGTATTTTCCATTATGTAAGCCGCTCAAAATCACTTTATATCTGAATTGGTGCTTAAAATGGTTTTGGAAATTTTTTTGAAAATTTGAAAAAATGGCTTCTAAACTTCTAAGCTTTCTCACGTTCTAAAAAAGTAAAATTACATTTATAAAATGATGCCAACATAAAGTGGACATATGGGGAATGTAAAATAATAACTATTTTTGGAGGTATTACTATGTATTTTCAAAGTAGAGAAATTAAAATTTGCAAATTTTTCAAAATTTTTGCTAAATTTGGTATTTTTTTTATAAATAAAAATGAAATATTTTGCCACAAATTTACTACTGTTGTGAAGCACAATATGTAACGAGAAAACAATCTCAGAATGGCCTGGATAAGTAAAAGCATTCCAAAGTTATTACTACATAAAGTGACACATGCTAGATTAGCAAAAAATTGCCTGGGCAGGAAGGTGAAAACAGGCCCGGGGTTGAAGGGGTTAAAGGTTTCTGAATAAATATTAAGCTGCTCTAAATAATAGGGGTGCTCCTAGCTCTCTCAGGGATATTGTATTCCAATGCATTACAGCTGTTATGGTGTGTCCTCTATGAAGTATTCTTTCAAGAACCGGTCTCCTAAAAGGTTTTTTGGGGAGTTTAAAAATGATGAGCAGAGGACCTACGGTAACTTCAGGATAGGTCATCAATATTTGATTGGTGGTGCTGTACATTTATGATGCTAGGCCTTAAAGCCCAGCTGTCTGGGATTAGAAGGTCCGTGGTAAAACCGTATGCAATGTTGGGGCGGTATAAAGTGATCTTTCGATGTGTTAGAGCTGTTACTAATAAAGTCTAGGTGTCTAATTGAACCAGCCTATCATATGCAATCATACAATCATATGTAGTGGCATACCTGCTCCATTGGCTCATATTATAAAAAATATATACTTTTTTGGAAGATTCCTCTGCTTAAAAGGCATATTCAACAATTTTTTTCTATAAATAAAGGTATACCAGTGGTTTAGTTGCAGAATTTTTTGCGACTGAAAACCAGTTTCATTCACCTGAATGGAACTTGCAAAAATCTATGGGGGAGATTTATCAAACTGGTCTAAACTGGAATTGGCTTAGTTGCCCATAGCGACCAATCACATCTCACCTTTCATTTTCCAAAGGAGCTATGAGTAATGGAAGGTGGAACCTGATTTGTTGCTATGGGCAACTAAGCCAGTTCTACTTTACACCAGTTTGATAAATCTCCCCATATGTGCTTGTGACCCCATTCAGGCTATATTCACACGTCCTCTTTTTCTTTCCTGATTCGATCCTGATTTTTTCAGGACCCATTGAAATGAATGGATCCAGATCAGGATCAGGATCGAATCAGGAAAGAAAAACTGGACGTGTGAATGGAGCCTCAAATGAATGGAACGGATTTTCAGTCACAGAAAACTGCACCAAAATCTGCAGCATGTGAAGGTACCCTTATACTGGGAGCAGTCCAAAAGTAAGGCCAACAGAGACATACTGTTAGATCTCTTTAGACGGGACAATTCTGCAGGTGATTGTCGGGAAGTAATCATTCCTTCCTGGCAAGCTCCTGCTCATCAGTGAAGGAGACCGCTGCTATTAAATGCAGTCATCTCCTCCACAGTATGGTGAGGAGTGATCACTAATGCCGTTGCTCTTCCCAATACAGACTCATTGTTTACCGGCAGCAGAGGAAGTTTCCACAGCACAAATTTCTTTCCAGACAAAACTAGATAGAATTTTCCAGCCATCTGAAGAGAAATTTGAAGTAGATTAATAAAAAGTTGACTATTTTATATCTTAAAATTTGACCCAGGGTAGTAAAACTGGAACAGTTCTATGTATCATCTAATTCTGACAGTTTTCTGCCATAGAAAATAGCATAAATATCAGACTGTATTAAAGAGCATCTGTCAGTAAGATTAAGGCCCCATTCAGATGATCGTGTTTCACGGCCCAATACGGGCCGTGAAAGCCCGGCCTGTGCTTCCCCAGAGGACGGGAGCGCACGGCGTCATTGGTTGCTAAGACGCCATGCGCTTCCTGAGGCCGCCGCCGGACAGTGAAACACTGTACACGGCGTGATCCTGATAATTAAAATGAGAAAAAAGACTTTTATTCTTCAATCAAATGAGGGCATCAGTGCGCCAAGGGAAATGGCCAGCACTGGAAAGCTGAGGTGCACCAAGGGGGTAGGTTTTCAAGGTACTACAGAACTCAGCAGAATCAACTCTACCAGGCACTATGTCTGGTTTAATCGGGTTGATCCTGCTGGCACTTCCGCTTCTCACCCACTAGTCAAGTTGCAACAAGAGTATGAAATGCCTTGTGAAATACATCACGACAAAGTAGTCTCTGAAGTGTCACTGTAAATACATCACTGCTCGTATGAAGAGTCTTTGCAAAACAAATATAAAATAAAATATACAAAATCATTTCAATTGATGCAGTAAACGTATTTTACGTCCAAGAGTTTGTATCAAAATTGAACTTTTGAGTCCTAAAAATATGCAGCTATCTTTTTCTCATAGCTAATGTAACTACGAGAACTGGCTTGTAGTCACCGATTCTCGTTTATTATAATTAGTGGTTTTTATTCATGTAAAAAGCCCAGATACATATTCTCAATGTATTTTTTCTGGCATGCTGAGCCCTCAGTTGGCAGATTTAGATAAACATTAACCCTAGTAACATTTTCTATATATGGAACATTCACTTACTCAGCCAAAAAATATAGTTAATAGGGACAATATGCTTTAATCCAGATTTCCTGCATAGTCTACAGTAGAAGCAGAAACATTACTGTAACAAGCATATACTGTATACAAGCTTCTTGTAACTACAAACCTGTCCTGCTGTGACATGGCTGACCTTTGATCAAGGTCAGTGGAGATCACTGTTCAGACCTTTGGGCCACTGCCCTCTTCCTCAGCGCCACACAAGTCCTAGGAACCAGCCTGTAGGTATCCAGTAAGGAAGAGGGGTATATTCCCTAATGCTTAGAGGGGAGGTACATGCTGATCAGTGGGAATCCCAAAAAACATTCAGATAGTTATCAGGTTCCTGAGAAGAGTGGATAACTTTTAGGATACATTCACAAGACCATTTTGCATCTAGTTTAAACGGCCATTAAAAATGGATATATCTAATTTTTTTTTGTTTTTTTTTTTTAAACCCCAGCCATTACAGTGACATCCATTGGCCACCCATAATGCCCCAGTGTTTATAATGGCCCACAATAGTGACCCCTCATGTGCAAGTGGATAAGGTGAGGGTATTTTATTTTATCCACTAAAAGGCCTCTTATTATTTACACAGTGTACCCGTTTTTAACACAGTCAGTCAGGTGCACTCCTGTCTAAATGGCAATTAAAAACAGACTGATTGATCTCAATGGGGTCCATCTGGCCGTGAAAACAGCAAAAAATAGTACATGTCCTATTTTTTAATGGTCATGATTTAATAGTCCCATAAACTGTAATTGGTTCTGAAAATTGCCATCACACGGCTATTTTTTACTTTCCCTTAAACGTGGCATAACACCTTTAAATTTCATGGAGTCTAGTGTGTCTGTGGAGTGATATTTTAAAGGGGCTGTTCACACTGGTTTGCCTCCCTCTGGTTCCCACTCATCAACTTACTGTTTGATGTGAGTCATGTGACCAATGCAGCCAATAACTGGCCGCAACGGTGATGTGTCTCCCATATATCACATGATCCAGTGACATGACGCAAATAAGTTGGAACCCAGCGGTGGGGAGCAGATAAATATGCTTCCTTCCACAGGTTAGGAGCCATGGTGGCGTCTGTCTGCAAGGCCCCCCAGGATGAACAACCACATTAAGAGAAAAATTGAGCAGCCAATCTCAGCTTTTTTTCCAGTAGCTGACAATATCAAGAATGGTATACAGTACTCCTTGTGGAATGTGGATGGCTGTCCATGGTGGAGGCTATCAAGTGGTGGACAATGTGGCACTTTACTGGCTTCTCCTTTCATCCATCCTTGCCTATGATATCACTAGGTGAAATGAATATTTACCACTACTGCGGCCCACTGAAATATTTCAACAACTTTTTACTTGAAGTTCTAAGCCTGAAAGCAGTTCATGTATGAAAGCTTACCAATGTGTCTGGATTAAAGTTGTTTTACAAAGAGGAACAAATCAAATCACTAGTCAGACCGCACATGGAGTACTGTGTACAGTTCTGGGCTCCTGTGAAAAAGGCAGACATAGCAGAGCTGGAGAGGGTTCAGAGGAGGGCAACTAAAGTCATAGCTGGAATGGGTGGACTACAGTACCCAGAAAGATTATCAAAATTAGGGTTATTCACTTTAGAAAAAAGACGACTGAGGGGAGATCTAATAACTATGTATAAATATATCAGGGGTCAGTACAGAGATCTCTCCCATGATCTCTTTATCCCAAGGACAGTGACCATGACGAGGGGACATCCTCTGCGCCTGGAGGAAAGAAGGTTTGTTCACAAAAATAGAAGAGGATTCTTTATGGTAAGAGCAGTGAGACTATGGAACTCTCTGCCTGAGAAGGTGGTGATGGTAAGTTCACTAAAAGAGTTCAAGAGGGGCCTGGATGTATTTCTGGAGGGTAATAATATTACAGGTTATAGTTACTAGATATGGGTTGTTGTTGATCCAGGGAGTAATTCTGATTGCCTGATTGGAGTCGGGAAGGAATTTTTTCCCCTAAAGTGAGGAAAATTGGCTTCTACCGCACAGGGGTTTTTTGCCTTCCTCTGGATCAACTTGTAGGAAAACAGGTCGAACTGGATGGACAAATGTCTTTTTTTTTGGCCTTATAAACTATGTTACTATGTTACTATATGAATCAAAATCTATCAGCAGACACAGGCTTTGATCTTCCAGGAGATAAACCAATGCCAAAAGAGTCTGACAGCTGCATTTATCCCTCTGTACATTGAAATCAACATGCATGTCTGGCAATCTTATGTGCACTGTCAGCTGAACTTTAAACCAGATATTTTTATGATGGATTGTATGGTGCTTAAGTGGCCAACCCCTTTAAAGGTGGTGTACCCAGTTATTTACTTTAGGGAGAAACTTATATTTTTTCTTACCTGCAGTAGTAATTAATAAACTGTTATGTTTTCACACAGGTTCCTTTAGACAAATGTTTTCAGGGATTAATCCTTAGTAGCAGTATCATATTATGTATGCTAACTTACAATACGCTGGATATATGCATTTGGTAGGCTAAGACACTTCCTGCTGCTCTTAGAATGGCTAGCATGGCTCAGCAAAAAAAAAAAAAAAAAAAACAACCAGAAAATCACATTGTATGATTTTTAAATAATTAATTTGCTTTTATTGCATAAAATAAGTATCCGATCACCCACCAATCAGCAAGAATTCTGGCTCTCACAGACCTGTTTTTTTTCTTAAAGAAGCCCTCCTACTCTGCATTAATTACCTGTATTAATTGCCCCTTTTTGAACTCTTTACCTGTATAAAAGACACCTGTCCACACACTCAATCTATCACACTCCAACCTCTCCACCATGGCCAAGACCAAAGAGCTGTCTAAGGACACCAAGGACAAAATTGTAGACCTGCACAATGCTGGGATGGGCTACATGACAATAGGCAAGCAGTTTGGTGAGAAGGCAACAACTGTCGGTGCAATTATTAGAAAATGGAAGAACCACAGGATGACTGTCAATCTTCCTCGGTCTGGGGCTCCATGCCAGATCTTTCCTCGTGGGGTAAGGATGATTCTGAGAAAGGTCAGGAAACAGCCCAGAACTACACAGGAGGACCTGGTCAATGACCTGAAGAGAGCTGGGACCACAGTCTCAAAGATTACCATTAGTAACACACTATACACACACAGTCATGGATTAAAATCTTGCAGAGCATGAAAGGTCCTCCTGCCCATACCAGCACATGTCTACACCCATTTAAAGTTTTCCAATGACCATCTGGATGATCCAGTGGAGGCATCGGAGAAGGTCATATGGTCAGATGAAAACAAAATAGAACTTTTTGGTATCAACTCCACTCGCCGTGTTGGAGGAAGAAGAAGGATGAGTAGAGACAACCGTGATGCATGGGGGTTGAAACATCATACTTTGGAGTTGCTTTTCTGCAAAAGGAACAGGATGACTGCTCGGTATTGAAGAGAGGATGGATGGGGCCATGTATTACAAAATTTTGGCCAACAATCTCCTTCCCTCAGTAAGAGCATTGACTATGGGTCATGGCTGGGTCTTCCACACAGCCAGGGTAAAACCCCGAAACCTGAAAGATCTGGAGAAGATCTGTATGGAGGAGTGGGCCAAAATCCCTTCTGCAGTGTGTGCAAACTTGGTCAAGAACTACAGGAAATGTCTGACCTCTGTAACTGCAAACAAAGGTTTCTGTATCAAATATTACATTCTGTTTTTCTATTGTATCAAAAACTTATTTCATGCAATAAAATGCAAATTAGTTATTTACAAAAAAAAATTTCTGGATTTTTTTTTATTCTGTCTCTCACAGTTGAAGTCTACCTACAATAAAAATTACAGACCTCTCCATTCTTTGTAGGTGGGGAAACTTGCAAAATCGCCAGTGTATCAAATACTTATTTTCCCCACTGTATATGTAAACTTTTTATGGCTTTAGAAGACATAATAACAGAAATTAGATTGTCCTTTAAATTTTTTTTGAAAGCCATACAAATCTATTTGAACATGCTGTATGGGGTATTGCTGCCCACTTTTAAAATTATGAGGTTGCTTGGTAGATTAATACATACATTGGATACATGGCATAGTTAATTATATATAGTGGGCTTTTACTGCTGGCTGGCTTCTATGAAATTGAAGTGTTTTATTTTCACCTTTCACATATTACATTTTTTCCACTGATCCAACTTGTGTTCCAACTTGCATAATGTAAAGAGGAACTTTGTGGTCAATGCATTTATGTGAGAATTATTAGTTGGCGATTGGCAGTTTCAAGGCCAGTGCCAACTGTGTATGAAGGCTTTTCTCTAGCGGACTAAAAATAACAGATACATTGTCAGCTAAGAGCTTAATTATACATAGGAAATATTCTTGTAGCAATCATGAGAGTCACTAATATACAACGCAACTTACACTGAAATGGAGATAGACCGGGCTGTGTGAGGCTTGGCTGCATGTCTACCCAGGATACATGATTCCCTGGTGCTAATCTGACAGCTTCAAACCATTTATCCCATTACAATATGAATCAGCAATGTAATTATATAAAATATATCAACACTTGAGCTTTTCAATACTATTCCTTTTTTTTGTTTTTGGTGAAGTGTTGCCATATGGATGAAGAACCTAGAGAATACTTCAAACATTTTAATACAGCTGGTCTTTATCATTTCAAGTCATATAGCTCCTACAAAGAGACACATGAGCCCCCTGTTGCTTAACTGTGAAATTCAAAGCCTTGACAACAGATAGAAAGTAGTAGTGGCAGTGACATATTGATTAGCATATGGCCTACATATTGGGGGTAATTTATGAAAGACCGCCGCTTTACACCAGTCTGTCATATCCCTTGCACAGCTGGAGGAGAATGTATACTGTACTTCATTTATGATGAGGCGCAGGCCTTGTGATAAATGAGGTGCATCCTCTGGCAGTCTGTATACCTAGATGGAAGCCTACTCCAGATTGTAACTGGAGTAAATTTCAATCATCATTTATGCCAGAAACCTGGCGTAAATGACAGTGAATGTGCAAGGGGCAATGGCCATGCCCACACCCAGGCCCCACCCAAACACTCCCCACCAAGGGTTTGTGACTTTATGCCAGTTTCTGGCATGGAGAGTCATAATAAATTACCCCCCATTATCCTAAAATAAAGCTTGGGATTGATAAGCTATAAAAGATAGTAGTCAGGAGGCTGAAAGTCCAGAAATCAGCTTCCATCTATAGTCTGAAGAACATGTTTGAATAATGATCTAGTATGGAGTGGATCACAGTTTTGGCAAAATTAGCAAAACATGGCTTCTTCGATGTGTTCTAGTATGGAGTGGATTACAATTTAGCAAAATTAGCCAAACAAGGGTTCTTCTTAGTACACTTAGTCTTGTTCTTCCATAGCCATGAACAGTGCACCACGTACCGTACATCTATCCGATGACCCAAAAGTATATGCCCACATGATACCTCATGAGAATTTAGTTATGAGAATTTAGACTTATAGATATGCAACTATCTATCCCTCTGAGGGGTTGAAGAATTGCAGGGAGGTGAATAGGGTTACAGATTGGCTTCAAATCATCTTATATTTAAGCAAAAGACATCTCAGTGTGGGTTTGTTTGGCAGACCTTCCGAGAATGACAAAACTTGAAGAAATTATACTACTGTATTTTCTTTGGAGATAAAGACGAGAACTCGTCACTCTGGCATTCTGAGAAAAATATAACAGCTTTGAACATTTCTAAATGGAATTGGCAAACCGTCAGAATGTGGACACATATAACACAGACCAAAAAATTCTTGATTTATTGTTGAGATAATTGTCTTTCTTTGTTTAAAAAAAGTCACTCTACATGTCAGATCTGTAACACCCAGCACCAAGTATGCTTCCCAACACTAGTCAATTTCTTATCGCAAAGAACGGTTTAAACAAAATAAGTTAACCTTTAGCTTGAATTTAGTAGGATCAGGTTTTTTTTTCTGATTTTCATTATATAAAATGAAATGTGACAAAGATGTTTTTAAGCTGTATTGTTCTACCTTCCCTAGCTTATGAAACCAAAACATTTTTTACATTATTTTTTAATTTACATTTTTTATTTCATTTTTAATCTTGTCAATCTTGTCAACTGCAAGATTCTAGCTCTTCTGTCAACTTGATAATCAAACTCACAAGTAATAAAACGTTGCATGTAAATGTGGAAATGTGCATGTACCAGACCAAAATAGTCATACTACAGAACAATTAGGTTGAATATCTTCTGGCAGCATTACTTCTAGAGTAGTATATGATGGCATACAATATGGATCCACAATATGGCAGCACATGGAATGCCTACAGCTCTATAATATAGAACTGTGTGCTGTTGTTCAGGGTTGGTACACATGGATTTACCATATATATGAGGGCTAGATATGCTAGAGATTTTATATGGCTGCACATGCAACTTTAGACTGCTTTCTGTTGACCACAAAATGGTGCAGACGGATGACAGATATTTGTCAAAAAGTAGATCTGCCATGTTGGATTTTTTCACGTGCTATAGTTGAAAACTCGCTCATGCTTAACAACACATCTGCATCTTATCCACAGAAGGCCAGACCAGGGCACAGATCACAGTTGAGATTGATTGGTGAGTTGTCATTTTAACTTATATTATTGGCAACCAAAACAACAACATTTACAGACCATCCATGAAAGAAGTCTTTGAGCCATCTGAAACACCTAATGTATGGCCAACTACAAAAATACGGAATTATACATTTTTATATATTTAGAATTTCATGTTGCACAATGTCTAGGGTTATTTTTTTTTTCATTGTTTTTAGAAACTAAAGGAGTTATCTGTGATTTGATATTGATGACCTATCCTCAGGATAGTTAATCAAAGTCAGATCATCTGACTCCCCACCAATGCTTGGACCTTTTCAAAGCTCATGCGCCTTCAATGTACATCTGTGATATGGTTTAGTTGCAGCTGAGCTCAATTCCAGTCAATGGGCTGAACTGCAATACCAAGCACAGCTGCTATACAATGTATGGCATTGTGCTTGCCAAGCTGCCATAGGGGAAGCCACGTTGCTCATCAGAGTGCTGGGACTTCGACTACCGCGAATGTGATATTGATGACCCATCCTGAGGATGGGTCATCAATATTATTTCCTGGATAACCCCTTTAACTTAGCATAAAAAGACGGCCTTAAAATTCATATACTACATTATACTGTAGTTCTGCAGTATCTCAAGAGCGGTGATCTAACATGACTTATGGTCTAAAAGATGGGTGTGATTGAGTGAAATAAATGTGGTTGTGTGATCAGGGCTATGTCCTGGAATCATATATTAATGCTATGCAAATGTTACTCATTGTTTATTCAGTATCCCTGGATGGGTATGCCATTGTCATAAAAACTGACAGACTGAATGGTGAATTTTGGATTAGGCTATGGGATAGGAATGAGAGGAGTGTGCTATATTATCCTTGGCTTATTTTTAGATGTTAAGTATGGTAAGATGTACAGTACAGTGCAATCTGTGGTAAAGAATAGGTCTTACCACAAGCACATAGTTGTTCGATCTGTCATCCACTTTCCCAAATAGAAACTAAGCATATGTTAAATAAAATGGAATCTTGGATTAATCATCCAATAATATGACACAATGGAGTGATTCATTGAGCAGCACAAGATGACACCATTTTAATATATTTTCTACAGTGATCTGTTACATATGATTCACTTCACATACATGAAATATGAGATTCCTGTTAGGAGTCTTCAGTATAATGTACTGTCTAGAATGTGTCTATTGTAATGTAAACTTTCAAGGTCAGCCCCTAATAATAAGGATATTGTAACATGGTGTAAAATTCAATGTTCTTCTAATAAGAGCAGGTCTTACTAGAACACAATAGAACTGTATATTTAAATACAGGACCATTAGTAACTTCAGAGGGGCTCACAGACACTAGAACATGAAGAATATACCAATTGGTCACTAGGACAAGAAGAATATACCAGTAGGTCACCAGGATATGAATAATATACCAGTAGGCCACCAGGGCAAGAAGAAAATACCACTGGGTCACCAAGGCAAGAAGAATATACTACTGGGTCTCCAAGGGCGTGCTATTTTTCCAAGCTTCCAATTCTCAGCATCTCCCATTGTATCAGTTTACACATTTTTCTGACTAAAGATGGCTGTAGACATTAGCTATACGTTGGTTGATGGTTGAACACCAGATGAACAATCATCTGTTGAATGATTATTTCACAGACACGGTCATACACATTTTACTCCATATTGGCCATTACAGTTGTTCAAACTGCCCATACACATTCACTGAATCCAGGCAATGGAGAAAAGATCTTTCTGGGAACATTAGTTCAAATAAAGTTCTTTTGTCCAACTATTGGAGGATAATATTAACCCCTTAGTGACCACCAATACGCCTTTTTATGACAGTCATTAAGGGTCCTTAGGCTGGTCTGCAACCTTTTTATGACGACCCTGTCTAAGCATGGCACAGGTCTCCTGCTCTGAAGGAAAAAGCACTGATTTCAGCTATTAAACTCCTTAAACGCCAAGGTCAATAGTGCCTGTGGCATGTAAGTGGTTACAGAGGGAGCTGACTCCCTCTGTCTCCCATTGGGATCCCATGAATGAGATTGTGGGGTTCTGATGTCTGTGCATGCAGGCTACAGTCTAATGAAGGCCACAAGCCTGCCTCCAGTGTGGCCCAGCAGGCCACACCTCTCTGGCTTAGTTTGCCGGTGGATGTCAGTATAGCACTGACCGTAAAATACATTGCACTACATGAACAGTGCAATGGATTTTAGAAGTGAAAGCCTACTCATGGGACAATTAAATGGTTAACAAAAGTTTTATTTAAAAAAATCTATGTAAAAAGCATTTTATCCATTGAAAAATTGAAAAAATAAAATCACCCACATTACATATCATCATGTCATTTATCCACTACCATAAACGCCGAAAAAACTAAATTCTGGAATCACTGCTGCTTGCTGCTTATTCACCTTAAAAAAAACTGAATAAAAAGCGACCAAAAAGTGTTATGTACTGTGGTAATATACAAAATGATACAAATGAAAACATCCCACAAAAATCAATCCCTCTCCCAGCTTCATAGAAAGACAAGTAAAAAGGTTATGGGATTTGGGATCTGGCAGTCACAAATATTTTCTTCTTTTAAAAAAAACTAAAATTTTATTGTGCAAAAGTAATAAAACATAAAAAAACTATATGTATTTGGTGTTGCTGTAATCATACTGAACTAGATAGTAAAGTTATCTAGTTATTTATGCTGAAAAATGAACGCTGCAAAAATTTATAATGTAAAGACTCAGGCAGTATTTTTGTTTCTTCTCACCCCCCTACCAGAAATAGTTAATAAAAGTTAATCAGTAAGTTATTTGTACCCCAAAATGACACCATTAAAAACCTACTATTCGTCCCGCAAAAACAAACTCTTGTTTGGATACGTTAACGGAAAAATAATTCATAAAAAATTATGCTATGTTTTAGCAATAGTATAGCAGACTGGGTGTGTGTAACATACAGTATACCAATGTACACGTATATATATATTTTTTATTTCTAAAAAAATATTTAAAAAATTGAAATGTTTTGTCATGAATTCTTCTGTAACAATTAGAAAAAAATGACAAGAAAGAAAAAACAAATTTTTTCATAATTTTCGCGTTTGTTTAATATATATTTTTAAATATTCTATTACTCTGCCATCTTATGGCAGAAAAGAAAGGTCAAAGGTGTTCCATGAAAAATAATATCAAATACATGTAGGTTTGCTCAGAAATTAATTAATTAATTAGTGACTTGCTGTTACTATAGATAAGCCCATTGCTAAAACTGCAAAATTGCCCTGGTAAGAAAAGGGGGATAGACAATGAAGAGGTCAAGCCAAGATTACAAAGAGAAGGTAGAAGTTCTGAAAACCTGAGGAAAATAACACAAATTAAATCATTAACAATAGAAACAGTAAGGCCTCGTTCCCATTTCCGTGTCAGTGTGGACAGCAACGTCAGTGAAAAACAGAAATGTGAACGAGGCATAACTGTGTCTCCTTCCTCTTCTCCCTCCAGACACAGCAACTACTGTATGCATCAGGAAATGTTCAAATCTCCGTGATAAGACAGTCAGTGTTTTATCCATGAATATGTCCGTGGAGGGTCCGTTGTTGGTCCAAGTGCCCATTTTTGTAATTTATATATATAATAATAAAATCAATTTCATGGCCATTTTTTCTTTTTGTTTCACAAAATTCTTAAAGGGATTGGCCCATCTCAAACATTGGTGACACCTCACTAGGATGGTGACACTTCACTTTGCATGCTCCGTTCTAGAGATAGACGTGGGACCCTAGCGATATGCCACCAATGTTTGAGATGGATCAACCCCTTTAATATAACACTTATATCATTATAAATGTCCGAAGGGGGAGGTTCATAAAAAGCTAGAGTAAGGCATTACTCATAGCAACTAGAGATGAGTGAATTGATTCTAAAATTTAGAAATTCGACCCAAATTTTTCAAAAAGTTCTGAACCCAAATCTACTTTCATTTGATTTGGGAGAATCAAGGTAAGGGAAAGATTGAGAGACAGAGAGGCACTTTTTAATAATGAATCAGTTCTTTCGGCCCCTAATCAAATGTTAAGAAATTTGCTCATTTCTAATAGCAGCCAATTGCTTTTTGGAATATTAAAGTGACAACATACAATAGTTGCTGTTTATGAACAACGGTTCTATTTTTCTATTGAATTAGCCTAGATAAATCTTCCTTGAAATGGTTCATTAAAGCAAAAAGCATTTTAAAAAAAAGTGTTAATGTAACTGAATGTAGAAGATTTCTGTGTCCCCGCAGTATTTCACTAAGCCAAGTGTGCAGATTTTGCAACAGCTTAGGGTATTGTGTTATATACAGGTGATAGCTTAATCAGATATTCTTACCATACATGTAAGTGCACTTGGATTGCTATTACCATTCAGATAAAATGCTTCACAGTGCTTTTAATACATGCATTTCCCGTAAGATAATTCTATGATAATTTATTGTAGACGTTTCATGTTATACGACACAAACCTGAGATAGGAATCTAAGCCAAAAAACACAACCAGGAAACTACAAGTGAGTAAAGTGTGACCTTTTCTAAAGAAAGTATAGGATTTCAGTGCCAAAAACATTATTTTTAGCATGGCGTTTTTCCATAGCTCTAAAGTCGCTGCTCCCTCCTGTAGCAAAACATGGCTTTGGAAATGAAGAATGCTAAGCCTTGTGAGTATATGGTGGTCTCAAAGCAGCCGTCAGATGGTAGTTAAAGCAGAAGTAATTATTGAGCTGTCTAACATATGTGCATATATGTGTCACTTACAAACATACTTTATATTTAACCTCGTAATGGCCAAAAAATACAGGAGAAACCCTGGCAGAGAAGAGGGAGAACAAAAGTCCTCCATCCTTTAACCCTTCAACCTCAAACACTCAGATCCATGGTCCCTGACAGCCAGGACCAGGAATTTCTACTAGGAGGGAGTGACATCCCAACATCAGAAGATTTGATGTTGTGCCACAAAGATACATTGGCTTGTACATACTTTGGCTCAGGACTTGAAAATTAGGAATCTCAATGAGTTTGAAATACTTCCTACATACTACTTGTAAATAACTAAAATGACAAAATTACTGTACCCAATACATCTTTGTGTAACATAAATAAATTTGCCAATGGCTAATGTGATAACCGCATGATCTTAGGATGTTTCTAAATATAGATAGGGACATGGAAAATAAAAAAATAAAAAATTACCCAAAATTAAAAAAAGGGTTTACCCTACAAACTTGATTTTACACATACCCTTTAATCAATTTTCACAAATATGCTCCCTCTGATATACATATTATCTAGAATGTTCCCACTGTTCCAATAACTTTTGAAACGGCAGCCCAGGAGGAGCGTGTGAAGGATGGGAGTAGTAGAGGCTCTGACTCACAGATCACAGTGGAAATTCTCACACTGATGTCCCCTGAACAGGAGGGAACACCCTTTCTTCCCTCAGGGCACACCTTGATGAGGGGCTCCAGCCTGATGGTAGTTGGGGTGCCCTTGGTGTTAGATGTTTTGACAGGGTGCAAGGCAGTAGTGTGGATGCAGATGGAATGGCTGGTGAATGGTGCTTGACTCAAGGCCAGTTAGTGCTTAATATATAGATCTCTCTTTAAGCGCAGAAAAGGAGTAGTAGTTCATCTAGCAGTATCAAGGCATATACTGTAACACAGCACAATCCTTCCTCAATAGCAATGTATGGATGGCAGCAATGGAGGCTGTGGTAATCTCTGTCTTTCTAAAGTCTCTCTGCAGAACCTTAGGCTAACAATGAGGTTCTTGTAAATGTTCTGTGATTTCCAGACTGTGTAGTGCAATCTTAAAATATGGCTGGCCAGATCTCAATCTCAAAGTGTGGAAGGGTATGTTGACAATGTTTCCTCTCACAGCAATAAAATCTATCAGCCATAAACAAGCACAGTACCTTGCTGACTGACTCCAATGCTCAGCCCTACAGGTTCAGAGATGATGTTTGTTTGTGACTCGGGCCTAGGACTGAAAAGCAAGAAGACATGTGTCCTCTCGGTAGCACAACTAGGCTAGAACTCCCTCTACTTACTAGGGTGGACCCAGGTTCATCTCTTAGCAATGTAAAGGAGGTTGTTAACCTGACCTATCCATACAATACTATTGAGTAGTCAAGTATAAATACAATATATTTCAACTAACAATCTAACATTTAAACAATCAACCATTTTGCAGTGACTCTGTTCTGGGGTGTTGCATGCAGGTACCTCCATTGCCTTGGAAATATTTCAGCAGAATACAGGCCACCTTTCAAATCATGTTACTGAAATGAATTTGGATATCCTACAGTTTTATTATTGGAATAAGCAATCTATAAAGGTAATTATTTTACTTATTTTTCTACTGTACAGAGCTGAGATGCACCCTTTAGATTTTCTTATCTGTCAGACCAGGAGCTGATGGGCTTCTTATCTCTGCTCCATGACCTTATAGACACTCATTATAGCTCAGCTCTTACTGTATCTTACTGATAAGAATGTGACTGAAATATGTATTTATAACCCCTCAGTAGTTTACCAGACACACAGATATAAAAACAGTTAACCTTTTGTGACAGAACAGCTCAATATTTTTAAGGCCAATTGAAAGAAAAAAATTTTTTTTGCCAAAAATGAGTAACATGCAATCATAAACCAATTGAAGGTGTACATCGCCTTTAAGTAATTTGTTAAACCCATGCCCAGGCCATGATGCATCCAAGTAAAATGGACAAGTAAAATGGATGTGTAAATCCAGTCTTATGCTATGTTCACATGTGCACTGTGGCTAAAGAAAATCACAATGCAGTGGCCGAACCATTGACTCATTGGACCTTTACTGTGCTCCATTGGGTTTTTAAATCATGTTTATCTATCTAATACAAAAAATGGCAGCACTGGGGCAGTGAAAATAAGTATTGTTGAGCCGAAACGTTGTGATCACATGGGTGAATAAAATATTCTTTGTTTATTTTTTAATACTTTGGAGTGTGCTGCATTTTTTGCTCTGTCTATCTATCTATCTATCTATCATCTATCTGTCTATCTAATATCTATCTAGTGTGTTTTTTACAGTACAGATTTCCAATGCATTTGGGCCTGCCTTGATAAAGTCATACATTTGCTCTTTTATAGACAAATTAACTTGGTTTTTATTTATATATATTTTTTAGAACATACGACAATACTATGCATTCTAAAATACCAGTGTTGCTGTAATCAGATTGAGCCAATGTCACTTCATTTACGGTTTATTTATCATCACTCCATTTATGGTATATGCATATGGTGCTACATTTTGGAGCCATTCTGCTCCAGAAGAATATGGGATCAAAAACACAACATTAGCACAGTTGTATAGCCTACATCTTTATACAACATTGTCTCCCATTCAGCAGCACAGAAAACACATCACCTGTGACTTCACAAGAGGATTCCATTAAGTACAATACTTTATGGCGTTATGACTTTTTTGGCTCAAGTCATTTTTTCTTACTTGGAAAACTTAAGTGATGAATGCTACTCTTTTTTAAGTTATTATGCTGGAAGCCGAGTTTTATGACCTGGATTAACAACATGTCTTGGTGTTCAGGAATCTATAATGTTCAGTCTGTTACTCTTGTATAATTTTAGTCCATTGAATCAACTTGGAACATATACAGGTTCAGCAGATGTATTTTCTTATACAGTGGTATATACTGATGTTCCTGGATATCACAGCTAGTACTCATCCACTTCCATATATACCATAGAACTGAAAAAAGGCCTGTCCAGCCAAACATTATTAATATCCAATGGCCAGTCTGATATCTAGGTTGTACTTAGAGAAATTTCTGTTTTCTTATACAGTAATTGACTATTGGTAGAATATGCTGACAAAATTTCAATTTTTAAAAAGAAAATCTAAATGTGACAGTCAATACAGCTGCATTTCCTATTGTAAATTTTGCAAAAATGTATTCTGTTATTGGATGAAAAATGCTGAAATCTCTATACACAAAGAAAACTGACCTACTTAAGTTTGTCACTTTTGCAAAACTTGCCTTCAAAGCTGGCTTTAAATTCTGATGTACCAATATGGCAGTCAAACTTTTTGACATGTTATAAAAGTCTATATTGTTGGTGTTCCATTGGACGGGACCTACACCAAGGGCTTTGCTAGGGTATCAAAAGATAAGGGGCCCAAGCCCCAATGCATATGTGCCAAATTCTCTAAGTAACCATGCCAAAGCTCCTTTCCCCCCTCCCTCCCTCTACACACTATAGCACTGAAGACATGTTGTAATTGCTGGATAGACACTACAAAACATACTGGACTATACAGCTCTATATACAGTGCCTTGTGAAAGTATTCGGCCCCTCATTTAAACTTTTTTTGTAATAATAAAACTGAAAAGTGGGGCGTGCAAAATTATTCAGCCCCCTTGCATTAATACTTTGTTGCGCCACCTTTTGCTGCGATTACAGCTGCAAGTCATTTGGGGTATGTCTCTATCAGTTTTGCACATCTAGAGACTGAAATTCTTGCCCATTCTTCCTTGCAAAACAGCTCGAGCTCTTTTGAGGTTGGATGGAGAGCATTTGTGAACAGCAGTTTTCAGCTCTTTCCACATATTCTCAATTGGATTCAGGTCTGGACTTTGACTTGGCCATTCTAAGACCTGGATACCTTTATTTTTGAACCATTCCATTGTAGATTTTGCTTTATGTTTGGGATCATTGTCTTGTTGGAAGATAAATCTCCGTCCTAGTCTCAGGTCTTTTGCGGACTCCAACAGGTTTTCATCCAAAATGGTGCTGTATTTGGCTCCATCCATCTTCCCATCAATTTTAACCATCTTCCCTGTCCCTGCTGATGAAAACCAGGCCCAAACCATGATGCTGCCACCACCATGTCTGACAGTAGGGATGGTCTGTTCAGGGTGATGAGCTGTGTTGCTTTCACGCCAAACATATCGTTTTGCATTGTTTCCAAAAAGTTGGATTTTGGTTTCATCTGACCAAAGCACCTTCTTCCACATGTTTGGTGTGTCTCCCAGGTGGCTTGTGGCAAACTGTAAACAAGACTTTTTATGGATATCTTTGAGAAATGGCTTTCTTCTTGCCACTCTTCCATAAAGGCCAGATTTGTGAAGTGTTCGACTGATTGTTGTCCTATGGACAGACTCTCCCACCTCAGCTGTAGATCTCTGCAGTTCATCCAAAGTGATCATGGGCCTCTTGGCTGCATCTCTGATCAGTCTTCTCCTTGTTTGAGATGAAAGTTTAGAGGGACGGCCGGGTCTTGGTAGATTTGCAGTGGTCTGATACTCCTTCCATTTCAATATGATTGCTTGCACAGTGCTCCTTGGGATGTTTAAAGCTTGGGAAATCTTTTGGTATCCAATTCCGGCTTTTAACTTCACCACAACAGTATCACGGACCTGCCTGGTGTGTTCCTTGGTCTTCATAATGCTCTCTGTGCTTTAAACAGAACCCTGAGACTATCACAGAGCAGGTGCATTTATACGGAGACTTGATTACACACAGGTGGATTCTGTTTATCTTCATCAGTCATTTAGGACAACATTGGATCATTCAGAGATCCTCAATGAACTTCTGGAGTGAGTTTTCTGAACTGAAAGTAAATGGGCCTAATAATTCTGCACGCCCCACTTTTCAGTTTTATTATTACAAAAAAAGTTTAAATGATCCAATAAATTTTGTTCCACTTCACAATTGTGACCCACTTGTTGTTGATTCTTCACCACAAATTTAAAATGTTATATCTTTTTGTTTGAAGCCTGAAATTTTGCAAAAGGTTGAAAAGTTCCAGGGGGCCAAATACTTTCGCAAGGCACTGTACCTGTAATATCCAGCGCCTCACAGATAATGTCTCCTCTGATATAAACATTCTTTCTAGTGTTGATCGAGCACCTGTGTGCTCGTATGCTCGGGTGCTTCTGGCAGAAGAGCGGGGGGTGCCTGGTTTACACAAGTCCCCCAAATTAAAAAAAAATGTCCCAACATATTCCTAAAGCCTTTAAAAGGGCTTTTATTTGTTATTAAAATAAAATCTATCTCTGCCTAGCGTGCCTCTCTCCCTACACTATCTGTCCCTCCTTGCGGCAGCTCTTCCTGACTAACACTGGCCGGGAAGGCGTCACCGGGTGCTATATAGCACCCGATGACACGTTCCCGGCCAGCCAATCAGTGTAATGCCAGTAGCTAAGATGGCTACTGGCATTACACTGAATGCTATGGCGCTCGAGTACACCCGGTGTTCAGCCAGAGTGTACTCGAGCGCCGCTCATCACTAATTCTTTCACTAATTCTTTCACCATTCTTTGTTAGGCCCATGACAACTTCTTTCAGCCATGCCTCGTCTCTGCAGAGTCTGGCATACAGACATCTTAGATTCCTCACTTTTCTACCATCGTCCTACCAACACTACAGAGTTATTCTGCTGCTACCCCCAACATTGTTCCTGGTGTGCTCCTCAATGCCCCAAAGACTATACTGCAGAAATTATACTGGCATAGAGATAGTTCCTCCCCCATAGTAATATAAAAGTCCCACCAATAGTTAAAATTCTTTCCCTGAGTGCCCTCATTATTAATAGTGCCCCCTATAATGATAATACTCCCCAAGAGTGCCCCTGTTAGTAGTAGCGCACTCCATATTGTGCCAAATAATGATACCTACCATAGTGCACCCAATAGTAATAAGGTCTCTTTATAGTGACCCTAGTATTAATAAGTCTACCACTCATGGGAGTGAAACTATTCCTTGAAAACATGAAATTCTGTATTCTCTGTAAATTGTACACAAGATTAGGATGGTTCAAGACTATCACTGTGGATAAGTGACAAAATTCTAAAATACAAATAATTACAGATGTGTGTTAATAAGTGTTGAGTGAAATTATGAAAACTTTGATTCAGCTGCTTTGCCGAATTATACAAAGAAATTCACTTAGTGAGGAATCACTTAATGACTTTTCTTTGTAAGTAGCGGCTCATTGACGAGGAACGATGATTCTGCCACCACCCGTCATTGCGGCAAAGCGAACAAATTTTCCCTGAAATTCGGATCGAAGATCACTTCGGATAATTCAATTCACTCAACCCTAATGTTAATATAGGCTGGTATTGTCACTTTCTTAAATTAATCATTAAGAAAATTATATAATGATATATGTGTAGTAAAATAATTTATTAGAATGTATATTAACATCTTGTGGTATTACACAGTTGTGTAATAAATTGTATTATTACACTTACATTATTTTTTATCATTTTCTTAATAATTTGTTAATTTATTCTACCAGTAAGTGAGAGTGCAACCCTATGTCAATATGATAGTGTTTTTCATGATTCTAGTTTTGGACTAGAGCACCAAAGGTTATCTTTATATCAGAATTTGGTGATCCGACTGTATTGTTTATTGGATTACAAATATAGATGTGGCAGAACTAAAAGGAATTGTGATAACATGTCACAGTGACAAAAGCCATTGAGAGACTATGTAACCAAGACTATATAACTCCCCCCCCATATGCCAGGCCCCTCACAGTGAATAAACTTACCTGGGTCCCCGCTCCCTGCGACGCTCCTGGTCCCCGTACTGCCACTGCTGGTTTTCCCCATGCAGGGATGCAAACATCCGGTGACCGGGGGTGGGGGGATAGCCAATGGCAGGCGGAGATGGGGACGAGCCTCCCAAGCGTCACCAGCGATACTAGGGAGGCTCGTACCCGTCTCCACCTGCCATTGGCTGCTCCCCCGTCACCGGATGTTTACATCCCTGCATGGGGAGAAGCAGCAGCGGAAGTATGGGGACAAGGAGCGGTGCAGGGAGCAGGGACCCAGGTAATCATAATCACTGTGAGGGGCCCAGATAATGGGGTGTGGGTTATATAGTCTTGGATAACCCCTTTATTGTGATAACCATTATTTTTAGCTCTGCTACATCTGTACTCTCCATAAGGTCAGTGTGTGATGTATAATGGTTTGACTTCGATACTAGGGGGATAAAACTAAAAAATGATTTCACAAATAAAAATCTGGACTGTAAATTGTATGAGACAGTAATAACGAAAAGCAATATATGCAATGCATTTGAGACTTTAGCAGACTGAATGTTTTTACTGCCATTAACCATTGAATGAAGCCTGCGCTCCTAGGATATTTCCCCAGACATCAGTCACATAACATAACAATGTACATTTTTATGAACTTACATTATGCATAGCATATATTACTAAAAATGTCTGTGTAACTGGCCAAACAACGCATCCCATAAGACCTCCGCTTTATCAGAATCATTAATTGCAGCTGTAATTTCCATGTATTTATTTCTGCATCATTATGTCATATTTTCTATATCTCCTTTGCAAAATGTATTCCATGCACATTGTGTAAAATGTATTGTGTTACAGTATATTTGTACTTTATTTTCCTTTACACAATCACTTTGTGACATTATGTATCCACAAATACTGGGTGGCATGACTTATTATACCTTTGGACTGCAGATATAAAGATAGTTTGAAGACTGAACTGCATATGGTCAAATGTTCTGGAAAGCATCATTTGTGGAATTTATTTGTGTTTGTCACCAATCATATTATGTCATATAATATTTTTACAATAGTAACATAAAACAGTTATGATTATACAGATAATAACTTGTAAGTCACTTGTAAGGATTGATAAAATGTAGTACAAAGAAAAATGTTAAATAGCATAATGATAAGCAAAGAGTGCCCATAATGAAGCCGTGGTGCCCCTTTATACTTAACCTATTAAATAAGTAGGAGACAAATAAGTGGATTACATTTTTCAACATTTCTGAGGGATTAAATGCAAACTATTACCCGTTCTCAGACAGAATCTATAAGGACTAGATTATTACTAGAGATGAGCGAACATGCTTGTTACGAGCACTGTAGCGCTCGGCTCCCCTGCGCAATGCCCGCAGGCATTGCGGATCCGTCCTCAGCTGCATGTAAGTCAATGGGGACGGATCCATTTGGTATGACACTCATACCAAACGGATCCGTCCTCCTCACCCAACTGAAAGTCAGTGGGGACGTATCCGTTTGGTATGAGTGTCATACCAAATGTATCCGTCCCCATTGACTTACATGCAGCTGAGGACGGATCCGCAATGCCTGCGGGCATTCATTCGCAGGGGAGCACGTTCGCTCACCTCTAATTATTACATTTATTGACAATTCACATTCACATGACATTTGCATTCACGGTCTGCAAATTCCGGTTACACAAAATACGGATGCGGTCCGTTTGCATCCCCATTGAGAAAATGTCTATTGGACAATAAGACATGTTCTATAATTTGCGGAGCAGGTACCCAGATGCCACATTTTTTGCAGCCCCATAGAAATGAACGTGTCTGCATGCAATATGCAAAAAATGCAGAATGGACGTGGACCCAAAATGCAGTTGTGTTAATGCACCCTTATCCAAAAAATGTCCATCGGTTATCATATGATGCTACAAACTCTAAAGCAAATCTATCTTTGCCATACTATAGTTCAGAGATCCTTAGAAAGTCTGCCTGTCACGAGTGGTCTTGCGTCTGGAATCAGACGTTCTGCGCGGCTTTCTAAGTGACAGGTTTGACAGGCTATTCCCTGTGGTTTGGGTGCTGTTCACCACACCCCTTTCCCTCAGCTGTTGCCGCTGGGCAATTAGCTGTCTCCTACTTACCTCTTCCTCTCCCAGTATCCCTTGCGGTTTATATCTGCTACATCCCTGGTTGAGAGTGGTGTGGATCTCGGCTGAGATCCTGTTGCTGAGTTCTACTTAAAGTTAAGTGTTTTCCCTTCCTTTGGTTATTCCTGTTTGAGTCTCCTGTTCCTCCTTTCGCTTGGAGGAACGGGTTACTCTCTTGTGTCATTAGACTGCAGGGTGTTCTAGGGTTTACTCAGATTAGGTTCCTGTGTATGAGCTTTCCTACCACCCGGGTTAGTTCATACTGGTAGCCAGCTAGGGCCTAGTCTTAGGGTCCCCTGCAGGAGGTGACCAGTTCCCTGGTTTTGTCTGTTCCCATCCCTCATACGCTCGGTGTGGCTTTTCCCCCCACACCCGAGCGTGACACTGCCCTATCAGCACAACAACTGTTTTGATTTAAAGGGGTTATCCCATGACTAATGTAAAAAATGAAAATCAGACATAATATAGTACATGACAATATCTTTCTAACAAAGCTAGAACCAGCCTTGTACCTCACATGGATCCAGAGATCTCCTCATACATTTTTCTGCAAGATTTATAATAAGCTGACAGCTCAAGGGGAGTGTCTTTTCTGCTGCAGTTAAGGGGGCGGGTCCATGCTTTCCCTATCACAGCACAGGAGGTAGTTGAAGGATGAAACTGAGCATGTGCGGCCTTCTCAGTGAGCAGGTCAAAGAAATAAGGTAAAGAACAAACAGCAGGTGGTGCTATACAAATACATTTTATTGAATAACTCAGTGGCTATACTAAATGTTTAATTACATGCAATTACAAAAATATTCAGATCTAGTTTCTGGTTTGAAAACTGCAGAATATTTTTTTTGTGGGACAACCCCTTTAAGCCACCCAGGCAATGAGATTTATGCCAAGGGTACAGGTTCAGAAATTCAGTCACTAACTTGTTATTGCCATGAGAAGATGCAGGTAAAATGTAGTATTACATGCCAGCTATTCAAATGAATGGCCAACCATTTAAAAGGGACTAATCCACCAGAGTAACAGTTGATCTTTGTTAGTAGCTCTCTGCCCTGGCCAATAGAAGTACTGAGTGGGGACCCATTTCTAATGGGTCATATGGAAAGGGGTTTATGCCATGCTTGATGTAAACAATGAAAATCAGACAATATATGGTACATGACAATCACTTCCTAAAAAAGCTAGAACCAGCCCTTTACCTCAAAAAGATCCTAAGTAGGGATGAGCAAACTCGAACCGAATTTTTGTACCGAATGTTGTGAATTTGGGTACCCGAACCCGGACTTTTTCACTGAAGTCCAGGTTCAGGGTTCAGGCAACTTATGAATTACTTTATTATTTTCCATTATAACATGGCTATATTGGAAAATAACACCTTTAGAGGTATTCCATTTTGCATTCCATCATTGTGGGAGCATAGTGGATTTGTTATGCTGCCATAGACTTCTATTATGACAGAATGCAAAACGGAATTCCTGTCCTGCATAACGGAAAGCTGGACGGATCCGTTATGCTGCCTATAGACTTTTATTATGACGGAATGCAAAACGGAATTCCTGTCCTGCATAACGGAAAGCTGGACGGATCCGTTATGCTGCCTATAGACTTTTATTATGACGGAATGCAAAACGGAATTCCTGTCCTGCATAACGGAAAGCTGGACGGATCCGTTATGCTGCCTATAGACTTTTATTATGACGGAATGCAAAATGGAATGCTTCTAAAGGTGTCCCTTTTGCCTTCTGTCTTAAGTATTATGTTATTTTCCGATATAACCATGTTATAACGGAAAATGATAAAATTAAATTCGGGTCCCCATTGACTTAAATGGGGTTCGGGTTTGGGTTTGAGTTTGAGTTCAGGGTCCTGAACCCGAACTTCCACAGATTTGCTCATCACTAATCCCGATATCTCCCCTACTCATGGATGCAATTGCTCTGCTAGATTTAATTCAAGCTGGCAGCAAAGGGGGTGTCCATTCTGATGCCATTCTCTCCCTATCACAGTTTAGGAGAAGTAAATTTTCTAAGAGGGGGGACCTTTCTGCTGTAGCTCTCTCCCTGTAACTGTCACATCTTCTAACAGTAGATATAACTGGTGGCAGTTGAAGGGTGGAACTGAGCATGTGCGACCAACTTAGTAAGTAGACATGCACATTAGTATACAGATTAAACACCAGAAGGCACCATTACAATATAGAAAATAAATATCTGTGAACTGGAACATTTTTGTACCAGAAAATAAATTACAAAAGTCATTTTTCCTGTTGAATTACATAAAAATATTTTAACATTTAATGGTGGCACAACCACTTTCATAAATAAAAAAAATCTTTAAAATTATAAAAAGTAACTAATGGAGACCATATACCATCAATTCTTTAAAACGTAAGAGGTTATTTTAGGTAGGGAGCTGCTGTATGTTTTGGATAGTATAAAAGTTCAAACTACTCAAATTAAAGGACCATCATCTCACAGATGATTCTTGGAAGCCTCTAGGAAACGTCTGGACCTGTAAATAATTATGGCAAATAAAATCCCTTGGATAATGTGGTTCTGTTAATAAAATAACAATTTGGAGACCAAAATCTCCATAGAGCAAGTGCTAAATATCCAACAGCTGTGTATGTCATTTATTTGGAAGGGACGCAAACCAAGCATTGAGTAAATATATAGATCCACCCATCTTCCCATCATCTTCTCATAATCTTACCCCATCTGTCGTCAGTGCTTTATAAGCTTCAGTAATTTTAAAACAAACACTCAGAATGGTTTGGCTCGCTATGAATACGTTATGGTTTTTGTCTCTTTACCACTCACTGTGGTCTTAGAGATTACAAGCTAGTTCTAGTACTGATCATTAGATAGACAATATGACCAAACCAACACTGAACAGAGGTATCGCTGTTACTGTGCCAATGATCTCCATGAAAACTCTTCCCACAGCTGTCTTCTCCATGACGCCCCATTTCCATTAACATATATTTGCCATACCGCAGCTGCAAAGGTCAAGGGTTGAAGAAAAATAATGAAGACATTGTGTTGCTTTGGTGTAAAAGATGATCTAATTTGGTATGTCACAGTCTGTAGTCTTCAACACGGAAGCTGTTGATGAGTCATCCACCTACATGCTGGTACTCACCTTTAAGTTAGGCTATGTTCACACTGCTGTTCAGGAATCCACTAGAAAATCTATCACTGTAAGAATAATACAGGATGTGGTGCCATACTTACTATAAAAGATGGAAACCTTGGCTGAACCAACACTATGACGGCTACACAGTGATGACTGATAAACTAACAGAGACCCTGGAAAGACTTTGCCTGGATGCATATGTCATTGCTATACAGATTTGTGAATGATAAAGCCAATGAGAACTGTAATAAATGGACGTTTCAATTTTAAACACCTAAGACATGTCAGAAGATGTCGTAACTCGTAACAACTAACAACAACTTTTCAAATCAGAAGAAGGAGCACAACGATCTCTGGGGTCACAGAACTCAGACCTTCTTCTGGCATGTCTGACTGACATATAAGAATCACCCTTTTATGAAACTCCTGAACAGACTTCTTGGCAATAGAAGTAGACTTGTTAAGGACATATATTTCTTGGGGATTTTTTTTTGTTTTCACAGACCATGATGCCTTGTTATATATCATTTGACAATGACGGGCTATTGAGAAAGAAGACTAGATAGGCTTCAAAATACATCTAGAACACATCTAGAAGCTATACAGCGTTCCTAGTGGCTGATCCAACAGTACACCTTGAGGGTAACACACAGTGCTGAACCACAAAGGCATAATCAACACAGTATAGTTAAACTATGCAGGTGAAAGACTAACATTAGCTCCATTAGATCATCATCTGATGACCAACAAAACATTCTGCTGATCATTGTGTTCAGCTGCAGGTGCTGCATCAACCCTGACAAGTACAAATAGAGATATGTCTAGCAGTCAACAATCTCTCACCAAGAGGTATACTACCCAAAAGTAACCTCTGAGAGCCTTTTTATAGGGTATCGGGGAAGCACTTTTACACCCTCTTGTGGCAAGCCCCAGTGTCTAATCAGACTACACCTGTAATCATTTATATATCTGCCTGAGACATAACTGCATGCCGAGTTTTGCAGCAATCTGTGTGGATGTTTTGTCAATGGGAAAAATAAAGTGTCACCTTCAGTGCCAGTAATCTCTGAGAGTCCTACAACCATAGTAGTCTAAGGGGCCATTCAGATGGCCATGGACACGGATGCCGGCCAGTGTGTGTTCCACAATTTGCAGAACACACATGGCTGGCACCCCATACAAAATGCCTATTCTTGTCCACAATCTAATGCCGCAATCTAATGCCGCCCATTGAAATGAATGGGGCCGCATCGGATTCCGCAAAATTGCAGAATAAATGCGTCCCCATTCACATGGTTGTGTGAACAGGCCCTTAGAGGTATAGGAGATATACTGTGTACTCGGCCTCTCTGCGATTTCTTATCATTGGTGAGCCACCCAAAAATTTGACCATTACACCTGACTGTAGACATACCACTGTGACCAGAGGATTCTCTGCTTTTCATTGGATTTATGGGGTAAGTTTTGTACCCAAGCTTTGTGATCTGGAAGAGAAAGACTCAAAACAACATACTAATAAAGAAACACAAGCCCAGAACAGTGTTAGGGTACTGTCACAAGGTCAGATTTCTGATGAAGTTTTGGAAGACAAAACCAGGAATTGATCATAAAAGGAGAGAAAGTAGAAAGGAAATATGCAACTTCTGAAAAAGGCACCACCAGAGCACACAGCTTAGTGGGAACAGTGGTCTGTCTAGTTCACGAGAACGAAAAGGAGAATTTTTTCAATATGCCAGTCTTAATCAGAAGGGTGCTGGAGTGAGTACGGTCTGCGAAATATATGGCACATGCCACTCTGGTAACATTCTTTGATTAAGTTCTCCCACAGAGTGGAAGTATTAGGATGCCATAACACATGACAGATTTTGGGCGGATCACGTTATAAATTCTGTTATAGGGTTATAACGGAATATAACAGAATTTTAGGACTGAATGCAAAACGTAAGCCTTTAAGGGGCATTCCGTTTTGCTCCGTTCTAATATGTGTCTATGGGCACATATAACGATCCAAATTTCAGGAAAAATTTGATTCGCCGTGAAGCTGAATTTCCTCTCTGTTTGTGATAATGAATCTATTTTTCCTGAAATTGAAGAAACCGCACCCAGCCAGCATGCTGACGTCATCATGTCACCGCGCGTAAGATTTCACACGGTTTGTTTAATCAAGATGGACGCAAAGGCCTCTCCACGAGCAAATGGATAAGATGAGTATGTTTTTTTTTTTTTTTTTTAACTCTGTTTAACCCCTCAAAGGCTTCAATTTTAACCTCAGGATAGGACTCATCAATATCAGATCGGTGGAGGTCTGACAACCGACACCCCAACCAAACAGCCGTTTGAACAGACAACCGCTATGGCCTCTTTATAGTATAGCAACACAGCGCTATAAACTGTATAGTGGCTGTGCTTCGTATTGCAGCTCAATCCCTTTCACTTGTATGGGACTGAGCTGCAAAAAGGCCATGTAACAGGCCAAGGAAGAGACTTTAGTGTTCACACAAGTGCTGTAGCCCCTTCCAGCAGCAGATCAGCTGACTGAACGGGCAGTCAGCCCACGACAATCCGATATTGATGGTCTATTATTGGCAAAGGTCATCAATATTTAAGTCCATTTAAAGCTGAAGGATGTAAAAATATTTCAGAATAGATAAACATTGGTTTTATTGTAATTTGCTGTCCAAACTGACAGAAGGCAGGGCCAATATAAGTAAGTGGGGAAATAAAACTGTAGTACAAAATACCGCCCGGCAGAACCAAATATACAGTGCAGCACAAAATACTGCTGTCCCCGCTGCAGTCATTCAACTGTATCATAGTCCTGAGGATGGAAATACAACTGAATGGAGGAGGGCACTGTCTTCTGCTAGCCAGATGCATAAGTACCAGATGCTCCTAGCATTAATTAATGCTGAGACCATCAGATCACTATGTATCTGACCAGCAACCGTGAGGAAGACATCTCCCTTCCTCCTTGGAAATTTCCATGTACCGTAGGGTCAATGGCCAGTCCGCCCCTGTAAAAATAAGTTAAAACCATTATACCACTACTCACAAAAAGTTAGGGATATTTGGCTTTCAGGTAAAATTTATGGAAAACGTAAAAAGTTCACGCTACAGTGATATATCATGAAAGTAGGGCATTTAAATAGAAGCATGCAATGGCGATTTCCTCATCTCAATTAATTTATTGAAACAAAAGCCAACACCAGTGGTGGGTATACCCCTACAAAAAAACTTATCATGTGTCATTGAGCTTCAATTTCAGCTTGACAATGATGTCTCATGCTGTTAAAAAGTGGACTTATTGTCTGCTGAGGCATGGCAACCCATTCTTCTTGAAGAGCAGCCCTCAGGTCATTGAGGTCTTGGGGTACAGAGGTACGAGCCTCTATACAGCGACTCGCTGATCCCATAGATTTTCAATAGGATTCAGGTCTGGAGAAAGTGCAGGCCACTCCATTTGAGGTACCCGAGTCTCTAGCAGCCGTTCCCTAATGATGCGACCTTGACGAGCTGGCACATTGTCGTCCATGAAGATGAAATTAGCTCTGTGTTGTTCATGAAGAGGCACAATGACTGGGTTAATGTTGTTGTATGTATGTAAGTAGTATGGGCTTGTCACTGTACCATTCACAAAGTGTAGGTCAGTTCTGTATTGACTAGATACACCTGCCCACACTGTAACACCACCACCACTAAAGGCTCGTCTGGTGGCAACAGTGGCTGATGTATAGCACACTCCTTGACGTCTCCCACATCGTTGGTGGCCATCATATCTGCTCTGCGTGAATCGACTTCCATCAGTGAACAGCACTGAATCACACTGGTCCCTCATCCAGCGCAGATGCTCCCTTGCCCATGCAAGACGATAACGCCTGTGCCTGGTGGTGTGGTCAGCTACCCTTGCAGGTTTTCTAGCCCGCAGACCATACTGATATAAACAGTTTTGAATGGTCTGTGTTCTAACATAGAAAATATCCTTTGTGCTATTTATAGGTAAGACCACTAGATGGCAGTGTGACAAAATTATAACAAAAGTTACAACATATCCCGGTGTCCTAAGAAATACTCCGTTTTATGCTAAAAGTTCCAGTCGTAATTATTATATTGTCTTAACTTTAGGGTTTCATCTGAAGAATCAAGAATGAGGCTCAGTTTTGAACTGCAATTCTATGCACAGTTACTGCAGCTGAATTTTATGTATTTTGGACACATTTTCGGATGCTTTTAAATCATACATCTTGTGAAAGCAGAGCGATTCTTACAGAACACGCATGGCTTTTAATCCATGCTAATAAAACATTCGAGGTGGAATGTCGATAACATGGGAAACCTCTGACATGGCACTGTGGGTCATTTCATTGATACGGTATGTTTCAAAAGCAAAACTGACGAATACCATCACAAGTTTTCATGCTCTACCGTGCTGGAATATCGCTGATAATTGATAACATCTGGGCTGCAGCGGACCCCATTCAACACCGAAACATCTTCAGGATCCTTTGAAAGCAAATTTTTTCCGTCTGCCCCGCACAGAGGCTGCTCTGTTCGCCTTTGTCTCATTTATACTGTATATTGTGTTACTCTGACATTTTTTTCAGTATTTCCCATAATCAGCCGCATCTCGGGTTATGTTTACAGGAGCAGACATGTGGGGCTTTCCTGAAGGCAGGCTCCATGGACAGACTTTGCTCAGCTCTTTTCCTCATGGTTAGGACAAAAGAAGCCAAATGCACTAAAACACACACTTAGAAGAACACGTTAGTGTCTTGGACGGTAAGTGTGTTTATTCTTCTATTAATGGAATTGGACAGATGGGACTACAAGTCAAGAAAACAGTTTATTCCACTTACAAGTCAATCTCTTTTTGTTAAGATCTTAGAAACTCCAACATGTGTTTTACAGTTGAGAGGCAGTACAAAAATTGTCATATATACTGGGAAGGGGAACAGTGACTATCTGAACAGGGAGGATACCCTTGTCGTAGGGGGATCGCCTAAACTGAAGCCAAGGTGAACAAACCTGTGTGAAGCTCGAGGTAACGTTATGGTCTCCCGCTCTAGGTTCTTCCATAAGGAAGAGGACATCCACTGCCGAAACCCATGTTATCCCATGTAAAATCTCAGTCAATCTCCATCTACGGTGGATTATTTGTCACATTGCTAAAGTACGGTCTGAAAATCCCCTTCTTGGTCTTATAAATAGATCCCGGGAACATGGATAACCTAGCCTTTCTGCTGCCTGAGGTGAAAACTGAAATGGTGCCCCCCCCCCCAAATGCCAATTTCTTAACCTAACCCCTTTGCCACAATAAAAGCACTCATTGCCCATGGCCCTTCTACTGCCGCCCTCTCGCCCCTACCTGGTGCTGCCTGAGGCGATCGCCTCACCTGGCCTCATTGCTGGTGCACCCCTGCGCATAATGGGTGGGTATAGAAGGCCGACAAAGGGAGTTATGTAAAGAAAAAATGTATTGCCATAATGGGGCCACACTTTGGCATTCCCACCAAATGTGAAGCATTGTCCCCACTGCAGAAGAACAGCATCAACAAGTGTTAAGTACTGAGGGATAAAATTGGAAAAAAAAAATGTAATACTGTATTTAAAAGTTGCGTATTTGATGCGGACTAAAATACAGTCATGTGCATGGAGCCTTATTATATAAGAAAATACATATATTCCAGATATACACCACTGTAGCCTGTTACTTCACGAGGCCCCACTCATCTTTATTAAGGCATGGATGTAAAGTCCATGATCAAGTTACCTGACCATGGCAGTCATGGCACAACACACCAATGTTTTGTCCAAGGGGCTGTGCCATGACTGATCGTCATTATTAACAGGATTGGCTGTCATGGTCATGTGATGTCCCAATGGTAGTCACATCACTGCCCAGCATTGTAAACCAATTACCGATGTGGAAAGCTGCAGACTGCAATCTTTTCAACACTTTTCAATTATACTTGAATTTTTTTAAAATTGTTCTATAAAGAACACACTAGAAGAGTTTTTTTTTAATTCACTTGAATCTCAAAAAACTGCTTTAAATTGACAAGTGTTTAAAGACAAGTGTAGAAATGTGCTGAAAAGCAAAAGGAGTGGAGACGTGTGTGACATAATAGGCACTAAGTGCTAATTGTGTCTAGTGGATCAACCACTTATAGTGAAAAGGGGAAATATAAATGCTGATGGATGACGCTGCTGGCATGTGTCAGTGTTAAGTACTCCCTGATAGAAGCATACTTCTGTGATGGAGGATGGGTAATTAAGAAGGTAGGTAGGCCCGGTTACAGATCTGCACTGGGACCTCTGGCTCACAGACATTATAAGCATCCCTAAGGGCAAGTTCAAACTTGAAATATTTGCAATTACCATTATGATGGAAGGTAAAATATTCCGGAATGTTGGTGCAGCCTGGCAGAAGCCTAAGATGATATGAGAGATGGTGATAAGAGAGAAGGTAGGTCACTGACTCCATGACTAATACATGGAGTAGCTATGTCCACCAGAGTGAGAGCCACTCATTGCAGTAGCTCTCTGTTCATGCTAATAGTGGGGGGTGCCATATGCATTTAGAGGGATGCGACTACTGATGAATATTATGGCATGCACTAATGTAAAAATAGTCCAGGATTTTTTATGCAGTCACAACCCACAGGGTTTTCAATCAGATTGTCCTTAGCCGCCTGTTGTGAGACAGTAAAACAAAGGTTAGCTATATCACATTAAACCACGTACAGCGTTTCTGGTTGCCATACCACCATTTAAAAGGGTCCAGTGTAAGCAACTTCTGTCCATGTGAACAGTGTGCAAGCACGACCACCGCTGCTGGAATACAGGGTGGTCATAACCATGGAAAAAATCAGTGTATAATGTTATGGAAAAATGAATCAAGCCAGCAAAGAAAGCAATATGGACAATCACAATACATTAATAAGTGACTTGTATTAACTTCTCTACATGATAAATGCTTTAAATGAAAAACCTGACCTGTAAAATAGTAGCTGCCATTTTGAGATATTTGTCTTAATCGAATCACAAAATTTGGAACCCGATTTTTTGGGAAATTCAAGACTAATTTGATTAGTTTATAATTAATTTGTTCATCTCTAGACATGATCAGTTTTTTTTAGAATGTATGCAATTTTGGGTTCTTGAGTATACAACTTTTTAATATATAATGATCAATAAGCTCTGGGCTGTATGGAGCTAAAGTTATATAGTTATTGCACTGCATGTGCTGTGTTCTTATACTTTACTACTATGAAACTCTTTTGGATTCTATGAGCCAGCAGCCTTACTAGTTGTGGTGATTACCTTCTTAAAGGGTTTGGTTCTAAGCCAAAAAACACAGTTTTTCTTGTTATAGGATAACTCTCTCAAAGGGTAAGTGAATATGTCTGAGGTTTTCTATTGTAACTATTTCGGTTGTGGAAAAATGTAGCCTTGCTGCAGGATGTCCTTCTAATGGAACCACAACAAAGCTGGTCACACATTTAGATAAGTAAACAAAGCAACTTACAGTATAGCTCTCCACTGGTTTTACTCTACATATGCGCTACCATGTTCAATATGATACATGGACCACTAACTGAGATCTTCTCTTTGTCTTCTGCTACAGTAGACACTACAAAAAGTCATTCATTACCCAAGATTAGCATAAAAAGTTCTACTCTATACATGACAGAAAGTATCTGCCATATTTTTGAAGACATAGATACAAAAAATATTTAAAGTGCCCAACAGGCCTGGATTGATAATCCGCACTTCTATATTTCCTGTGTGACTCTCATGGTTGGACAATATGCTACCCCCTGTTAAAATCTACACAATGTTATTAATGGGGCATTCCTACCAAATTAAAAAGAGCTAGCAAATGGTATAAAAAAATATCTATAAAAATATAGAAGTGCCTCAACTCACCAATCTCCAACTGCTGCCATTCCAATTGTGGTGGGGCCCCCACACTGCACCACTCCCTGTTCCTGACTCAGCATGGCAGGAGGTGCTTGTGAAGGCTGTAAAACCTATCACTGGCTGCAGCGGGGATGTGCCTCACCCAGTGATTGGCTGAGTAGCAATTTCTAGCTGTGTTTAGACAGGAACGGGAAGTGGACCTCAGCAGGGAACCCAGCACCATTGGAAGCAGTGGGAAACCAGTGAGGTGAATATAAGAGCTTTTATTTTTTTTTAGATACCATTTTCTGCCTAGGGAACCTTTTTTTTTTTAATTTATTTAAATTCAATTCAATTTATTGAAACAAAAGCCAACACCAGTGGTGGGTATACCCCTACAAAAAAACTTATCATGTGTCATTGAGCTTCAATTTCAGCTTGACAATGATGTCTCATGCTGTTAAAAAGTGGACTTATTGTCTGCTGAGGCATGGCAACCCATTCTTCTTGAAGAGCAGCCCTCAGGTCATTGAGGTCTTGGGGTACAGAGGTACGAGCCTCTATACAGCGACTCAGCTGATCCCATAGATTTTCAATAGGATTCAGGTCTGGAGAAAGTGCAGGCCACTCCATTTGAGGTACCCGAGTCTCTAGCAGCCGTTCCCTAATGATGCGACCTTGATGAGCTGGCACATTGTCGTCCATGAAGATGAAATTAGCTCTGTGTTGTTCATGAAGAGGCACAATGACTGGGTTAATGTTGTTGTATGTATGTAAGTAGTATGGGCTTGTCACTGTACCATTCACAAAGTGTAGGTCAGTTCTGTATTGACTAGATACACCTGCCCACACTGTAACACCACCACCACTAAAGGCTCGTCTGGAAACCAGTGAGGTGAATATAAGAGCTTTTATTTTTTTTAGATACCATTTTCTGCCTAGGGAACCTTTTTTTTTTTTAATTTGTCTTGAATACCTCTTTAATTCACAGCTTTAGGGGGTCTAAGGAATTGAGGAGTCTGATCTGTCCCAGATCTGAATTAATTGTAGGGTCCGTGGTGGGGTTTGCAATAACTTTTCAGATCTTGCCTGGGAAAAATATTAAAGGGGTTGTCCGAGTTTCTAAATTTATTTGTTCTTTGTATGTTACTAACTTGTCAAGTATAACAACTTTCCCATACACTTTGTGCTTCTAAAGCTGATGGTTTCTCAGAGTTCACTGAGGGTCACATGACCTGTGATGTCAGCTTATCTCCCTGCTCTGTGATGTTTCGTGCACAAGCCTCAGAGATCAGATAACAGTCTGTACACGAGATGTCACTGGCCACGCCCCCCTGCACTGCTGGGCTGCTATCTGCTCTCTCCCTGGATTCCTTCAGATAAAACATTAACCCCTTCAGCCAGAACACATTTAGGGCTCAAGGCTTTACAACAGGCTTTACACTGCAGGCATTGAGGAGACAAATGCTGGGTACAGGAGCTGTAGAGGAATTGTATTGCACAAGAACAGGTAGGGGGAAGTTCCTGTGTATATCAGCAGTGTCATTGTACATACAGCTGGGACTTGTAGTCCTACACACACAACATGCTGCTGAGTATTCTAGCAGACAGACATGTCACTCAGGGCAGCTCTTGTATTCACTAACCTTTGCAGAGCAGGAAGGGGGAGGGGCAGAGATTGTTATTACTGCAGGTAAACAAAGGCCAGAAGGGAACCAGGGAAATGAGGAAATATAGATTTTTTTTTGCCTGAAACTTGCTTAACTTAGTTATATATTGCTGCCCATCAGATTTACAGTGCTGTATATTTTATTTCATAACTCGGACAACCCCTTTAAGGTCTGGTCTTAGTTTTGGGTCTAGATGTCTATACTGGCATGTATCGGTTTAGAGGGTGTAGGATGAGTATAATGTATTTGTCAAGTTTTTGTTTACTGCAACCAGACAACAGTAAACTGTGAAAATGACGGCAGTATGCGAATGACAAGCAGAATGTAACTTTAGAATGAAGGTCATTCTCATTATTGTGATTCTCTAATCCATGTAAATGTACTGACTGCAATTTGGCACTTCAGAAGTAAAGACATTATCAATATTCAATATTTTTAGGAATTACAATTACTTGTAAGGAACTCTCAAGGACAGTTGTTAAACTATGGAGATGCTGACCATTGGCATTAAAATGTCTCAAAAACAGCTTAACGAACATGTACTACAAATCTATATTTATTGCATAAAGAACAAGAACTATGGTATATCTAACATGTGTTTTCCTTTTTCTCATAGAATTCCTGGCAGAACATTCTCATTCACCAACTACCAATATGTTTTATGTTCTGGAAGTAGGCTTCATACCCATGATTGCTTGCTGAATTCTGTGGTTATGGATAAATAGTTTTGTGGCATAGTCCTAAATCCTGACTTAACAGATTTAATTTTTCTTATATATTTGCAGGGGATGAACATTTATAATTAGAATTCTGTTCTATTTCAAAAACATCCCCAGTGTGGACATCAAAAATTACTCATTGCCTAATAGTATTGGCATGGGAGGAGGTTTAAATTATGCCTCTGACTGCGGATAAAAAAAAAAAAGAAAAATTAATAATATTCAACATTTAAATTTTGAAGGATTTCTCCATATTTTCTTATGAATTCTACTAATTAAAATAAGCATTGTGTGTGCTGCGTGTAATGTGGACCCCTAGAGCAGCCACTCCAGCTACAGTAGACACTGGTTGTTAACTCTTTGTAAGCTTTAGGTGTCTCTGGTAAGCAAAAATTGCTTTATGCAATTATAAATATGTTTGCAATAACAGAGACCCATGAGACCTTGTTCATACATACATATACTGTATGTCAGGTATATTTCTAGTATCGATAGGTGTTCTGAATGTGGCTTTACCTAACAAATGAAAGAAGAAAGAGGGAGCCTTCTGTCATAAAATTGCCTCATGACCACCGTAGATAGGCAATGAGTAATAAGAGCTGGCCCCAGTGAAGCACTTTATTCCCATAAGATGGACAGTTCACACATCAAACATACAGTAACATGTTTTCAGATTCCACAATGTCTAAGGACACGCCCTTCATCACAATACTAATGTAATTCCAGTTTATGTGCTCCATTGGGGGCAATTTTTTATTACTGCATTGCATTATGAGTAGGGATGAGCGAACTTTTGAAAAGTTCGGTTCGGTTCGGCGAATTTTCTTGAAGTTCGGATTCGTACGAACCGAACCTAAAACGAACCTTGCTATAACGGCTGAATAATTGCTGCAACAATAATGGGAGTCTGGTAGGGTATAGTTTTGTTTACTTGCAGTTGCTATTACAATGAAAAAAGTAGAAAAAATCAAAGTGACTTCAACAACGGCGACGCAAAATATACGCATATTTGAGAATTTAAACTAATGCGTACGCTAATGCGAACATTCCTACTCAAGTAACGAACATACAGTGTAGCGTTGTCAAAGGTACGTTACTTAACTGAATATGTACGCATTAGCGTACAAATACACTGTGTCTGCGAACATTCCTACTCAAGTAACGAACATACAGTGTAGCGTTGTTAAAAGTACGCTACTTAACGGAATACGTACAAATTAGCGTACAAATACACTGTGTCTGCGAACATTCCTACTCAAGTAACGAACATACAGTGTAGCGTTGTTAAAAGTACGCTACTTAACGGAATACGTACGCATTAGCGTACAAATACACTGTGTCTGCGAACATTCCTACTCAAGTAACGAACATACAGTGTAGCGTTGTTAAAAGTACGCTACTTAACGGAATACGTACGCAGCAGCGTACATTCTCAATAAATGTGCGTATATTTGGCGTCGCCGTTATTTTAACCAGATTCGTTACGAACTTTATCAAAATTCGGTTCGGTGACGAACCGAACTTTTGGGAAAGTTCGTAACGAATCTGGTTCGTTACGGTTCGGTTCGCTCATCCCTAATTATGAGGTAAAATTCATTCTTCAATTGGTATTTATGAAAAATATTTCTCTGTACAGAGCTGAGATGCTCTAGTAGCAGGATCTGAATTTTCTCTCTCTTCCGTCAGGCAGGGAGCTGACAGGCTCCTTATCTCTGCTCTCTGATCTTATAAACACTCATTAAAGCTCAATCCTTATCTTACTTATAAGAATGTGGCTTAAATAAATGTTGATGATCTATTAGTAATTTAGAGAGAAGGGTTATTAGATGACTGGTAAAAAGTGAAAAACAGTTAACCCTTTGTGACAGAATGGCTCAATATTTTTAATAAAGACCAATTGAAAAAATGATTTTTAGCCCAAAATGAGTAAAATGCAATCATAAAAAAAACTGTCCCCAAAGTTATGCATAGCTTTTAAGTGTCACCGGCAAATCCAGAGGGGAGAGTGCCGAAGCTTGCTCATCTAACTATCTACAGAACCATTTAGAACAGGCATCCCCAAACTGCGGCCCTCCAGATGTTGCAAAACTACAACTCCCAGTATGCCAGGACGGCCTACAGCTATCAGCCTACAGCAGGGCATGGTGGGAGTTGTAGTTTTACAACAGCTGGAGGGCCGCAGTTTGGGGATGTCTGATTTAGAACATAGCTTTATCAAGCACAGACGAAACATCACACACAAGTACAAATATGCATATCCGTACTTTTCTTGAATCTGGCAAAGGACTACAAAATAGAGGGCAGATTTACTAATCCACTGTAAGTGTATCAGAATTCCTATCTCTAGAATGGGGTCTCCAAAGTGACAAGCATGGTCACTGTAGGAGTGCTGAAAATAGCTGAGTGCTGACCTGGCTATTTACGGCACTTCCATAGAGGTGAACGAAGAGTTGGCTCTACTTGTGCGGTGCCCTCTCTATTCACTTCCATGGGAATCTGAGAAATAGCCAAGCATGTTTGCTTGCCTCTTTTCAGAACTCCCATAGAAGTGAAAGGAGAGCACACTCCACATGTGCAGTACAATCTCACACTTTGGGGACCTTGTTCTAGAGAAAGGTTCAGGTTCCAGAAGTGGTACTGTTGGCATACCTAGCTTTTTGCACCTAATTAGATGTTTGTTTGTTTTTTTTAAGTTCTAGAATAGGGGAAGGGGCTAGCTAGATTTGTAAAATATGACAAATGTATTATTAGTTGTGTTAAACAAATCGAAATATCCAAAGTGAACTGAATTTCAGGAAAAATTTGATTAGGCACAAAGGCAAATTTCCTCAATGGAATGCAATTTGTGACGAAGAACTTCGGAATCGTAACAAATCAAATTTCTTCTCGAAGTTCGGCGAAAAATCGAATTTTTAAAATTTCACCCATCACTAGCAAGTTTTTTTTTAGCACAAAATAATGGCTGAAATTAAGCCAGACTTGAGATGGCATAAGGAACAGAAAAGTATCATGTTTTTATTAAATGCTGCCCATCTTGTGCCACATACCTCAAAGATACATAGTCATGAAGCGAAGAGGAATAATATATCATTTTAATTTTAAAAAGTAGGTTTTGAAGAGCTGTTTCTTTGCATTTGGGTATTAAAACTGCAGATTTTCATCAATTCTAATTCACCTGTACATGGTGTATTGTTACTGATTGTGTTGGGAATGGCTTGCATGCCATTTACATGCCACTTATCAAGACTTTACTTTGGCATCCATAAAAACGTTAATATAATTTTCCTGGCACAATAGAGCTACTTTGTATCATGTCATCACCACTTTTTAACATTGTAACATGAAAAGCTTTTCAAAAAGTAGAATTTTAATATGTCTGAGAGAAACCATATGTGGAAATCCATAAGGCATTACACGAGTAAATTTCTAAAGAGCTACTTGGCTGGGTAGATAATACAACAGTGACCACAATGTTTAATGAACAGCTTGGGAAATGTACCGTAAAAAAACATAAAATGTAGAGAATAAAAAACATACTATACAGAGGAGAACACTGGTAATCATTCACAGAGAATAACTTCTGATTAACAACACTATTGGGGAGATTTATCAAGACTGGCTTTCCCATATACCATTCTTATTCCTTATGCGCCAGAGTAAGATGTTCCCAATTTATTAAGAAGCAATAAATTAGTTGCATCTCTGTGCGCCAGAAGCTCAAATCTATGCCAGCTAGGGGCTGGTGTAGACTTGAACTGTATAACTTAGACTGGTCTAAGTTATAGTAAATCCGGCAGGCCATCTCAGCTCACCTCCTGTAACAAGCAGGAAATTACCAGGAACAAATGGTTCAGTCCCAATAACTATCTGCAGGAGAGAAAAGCAAAGAAGGAGATCTTGTGAGGATCAGGGATGACATGTGGGGTTGTATTGTTAGAGAAGGTCAGGAATGTAAGGAGGGAACTAATTGGACAGCCAAGTATGTTATTGTTAGTATTTTGAACTGAATTTGTTGGGCAATGGGGAGCCAGTGTAGCAGTGTTTTGAGGAAGTAACTGAATAATTTGTAGCTGAGAATTGTATAAATGTACAATGCATTTGGAAAATCTTTAGACCCTTTCACTTTTCTAACAGTGAAAAAAGAAAAAACTAAAATCCTGCACTGACATTATGGTGAGGCAGCCAGCTCTAGGAAGCTATTTAAGAATTGTTGAGGCTGTTGTATTCTTGGGAACTTTTGGTGCAGCAGAAATTGATTGTACTATTCTCCAGAGCTGTGCCTCCACATAATCCTGTCTCTTAGCACTACAGGTTCTTTTCTCCTCATAGCTTGGTTTTTGCTCTGATATGCATTGTGAGCTATAAACCTTAGATAGACAGCGGTGTGTCTTTCCAAATCATGTCCAGTCAACTGAATTTACCACAGGAGGACTCGAATCAAAGAGTAAAAACACCTCAAATGATCATAGAGATCATCCCTTTGCTGGTCATATATAATGGGGGCCTGAATAGCTAAATTTCAAGTGTCATAGCAAATGGTCTGAAATGAATACTTATATCTAGTGTTGAAAAAATTGGCAAAATTTGATTTACCACAAAGTCGAATTTCCTTGCGCTTAATGGTAACAAATCAATTTCCCTGAAGTGGCAAGGAAAAAAATATACAAACTCACCTCATCTATTTGTGCGCAAACAAGCTGCCATGGCCATCTTTTTACCCTGAGGTTTCTGACCTATGCTGGAGATGCGAAACAGAAATTGGGAATATGACACACATATGGTGGTCATGCCCTCTCATACAGCCTTTTTGGAAACAGATCTTTGAAATCTATAAACAAGTCACGGGGAAACACATATCCCCCTCCCCACAGCTAGCCCTCCTTTCTCTTCTACCAGGATCTTTGTCACATATTAAGCGTGATCTGCTGCGACACTGTCTCACTGCTGCACGCACTGTAATTCCTAGGCATTGGTGATCCCGAACTCCTCCTTCTATTAAGGAATGGTTCGCAGAAATGGATCTGCTGGAAAGAATGGAGGTCTTAACGACTGAACATACAGATAGAGCAGTCAGAGTGGATCGTTTGTGGGATCTTTGGATTAGTTTTAAGAACAGCTCTTGCTTTTCTACATGGTTCAGTGTTACTGGCTAGCTTATCCTGAATTCTACTTTATCTCATTTCATAACTTGAGAGCTCCCTTCTACCCCCCCCCCATCTTCCCTTCCTCCCCCCCCTTTTTTTAATTTATTATTTTACATGTGTATTTATGTTATTATTTGTTCTCACTATAGGGTATGTGTTAGGCATGCTATTCTTTGGATTTTATGTGATTCCAAATTACCTTGGATGTGCACTTCTGAAGTTATTCGCCATTATACTTCTATCCAGTTTTTTAGGCTGACTATTGTATGTTAATTCATTACCACTCCGTTGGCCTGCGAGCCTATAGGAGTCCTGTTCATGATGTGCGAGTTATTTTATTTGTACTCTTTTGTTGAAAATACAAACTTAATAAAAACAGATTGTTAAAAAAAAGCTGCCATGGCCATCTTGATTGAAGACGCCATGCGAAATCTTGTGCACAGTGATGTATGACGTCACCATGCCAGCCAGGGAGATTTCCCGCAGTGTCTTCAATCAAGATGGCCGCGGCGGCCGCTACACAATCAAATGGATAAGATGAGTATTTATTTTACTGGATTAACCCCTGTTAATCTCAGATGCCGCAATGAGCGATCAACGTGGCATCTGAGGGGCTCAATAACAGGAGGTGATGCGATCCCCGTTCCCTGTCATTGTGCCTGCTACATCCAAAGAATTGAGCTTTGTGACAAAATAATTAATCACAAAGCAAATTTCTTTGTGAAATTAGAAGCCACCGAATCAAATTTTTGATAACTTCGCTCAACACTACTTATGTCAATGCTAAATTGTTTTTTTCTTTTTAATAAAATTGCAAAAATGTCTAAAATTCTATTTTCCCCTTGTCATTATGGGGTATTGAGTGCAGATTGCTGGGTCAAAATTTAAATTCTTTTAATTTTAGCGCAAGGCTACAACAAAATGTGAAAAAATAAAAGGGGCTGAAGATTGTCCGAATACAATGTATATAATAACGTCTTGAGTGGGTTTTCTTCTAGTGTTGTTTCATAACTCTGAAGGCTTGTCTTAGTTTTTCTGTCTCATTCATGTGCAAGGGTTGTCTACTGATGTTCTGTGTCCTTCTGGGTGAAAGGGGCATCTGAGTCTAAATCTGAGGTGATTGTGGTGTTATAGAAAACAGTGTCTGCATCACATGAAAACTCCACCAATCCTTGAACATTTAAGCATTTCAATACCAAAAAGGATCCATAAACTTGTAATACATTGTAGTAACACACCAAAAACAAAAAAAGTAAAATATTTGACTTGGCTGTTATATTTATGTACAATATGATACAATATGACAATATCTACACTACCATAGGTGCCATAATACAGCTCTGCAAAACACAGAGGTATAGTATTACATAGCCATAACACAAAAAGAAATACAGCATCCCATTCCAAAAATAGCGACGTTCTAGATTGACTCCTTGTATAAACAAAAAATGGGAGAAAAAGGCATCACTCTTGTAGTAAAAAAGGAAAACGTGAGGTATTCCATTGGTTGCAGCAATCCAGTAGATGCAACATTTCAGCTAGACATTAGCCTTCTTCATGCTTGAAGAAGGCTAATGCCTAGGCCACGTGACCGATGGACATGTCGTCCAGGAGATAGGTCATTAGTATTAAAGTCTTGGAAAACCCCTATAACTGTATTTGTCTGGAGTTACACTTTAAATAGGAAAGATTTATATGAAAAAGAGATATTTCAGCACTGGAGATATTTCAGCACTGGATTATGGAGGTGAATGTGGTCAATGAAAATCCTTTTTTATGTCTCGGCTTCATATTCAGTTGTTGCTACTTTATATTGCCAGAGGTACACAAGATGGTAAAAGCAGAAAAGTCATAAAAAGTACAAAAAATCATTTATCTTAGAGCTTCTTTTACTCCACTACAGAGGTCTTGTTTGGAAATAAAGCCCGGCTGATAATGGATCAGATTGTTGTTACAGAGTGCAAAGGATTGTCTGAGATATTGGGTTACATTTCCTTTGCAATAAGTTATGATCCGTATTTCTCAGATTGAAAATAATGTGATGCACATTCCCAGACATCTCTAGAGATCTGAACAAGTGTCCTACCTCCTAAAATAAAAATTACATCTGCCCTATTCTGAGCAGTTAATTTTATTATCCATGGCAAAATGGACTTTCATTTTACTTGATGTTCCTTTATTTGGCAGCCAAGTAAGAAAACAAAGCCAACGGCTGAAATTTCACATGTAAACCCTCTCCCAAGAAGAACCTGAGGGAACATGATGGAAACCAAAACAGGATTGCTTGCAAGTGAACAATTAAAGGTTTGCTCTATGTTATTGGTAGGAGAAATCTCGTGTTGTAGTGACCTGATTTTTGCTACAAGGATAATCTCCAAGATGGAATTCTTTGCAGTCTCTCATCTATTAAGTAGACAGGACATGAAGCCAGAATTACTGCAGTATTAAACATTCTGTTGAGGTATGATGATAGCAAATAATCTGGCTCAATCTACTATGTGAACAAGAAACTGACAAACACTAACTTTAGTCAATGTATCCTAATCTGCCCTTATTTAAATGCCACAGGGGAAAACAATAGTGTGGGAAAACCTATATTGTTAATGATGTATCTTGGATTGGTATGCAATAGAATGCTGCACATCAAGATAGTTATAGTCATATACTTCACTGATATGGTAAGTGTGAATAATAATTTCCCATTTACTATATACAACATGTAAGCCCCCAAAGGCTAAATATATGATATAGAATAAAAATTCAGTTTACAAACCAAATAAGGGTTTCTGCTCAGGTTGCGTCTGAATCCCAGGACCCTCGTCTATCAGCTGTTTGAAGAGGCCAAACACAGTGCCATACCAGGTGTGGAGCTATTGCAATAAAAGCTATAAAAGTTGCTATGGAGACTGCAATACCAAAGGGGCCATTCATTAGCTCAGACCATAGCCTGCTGCAACTGAGGGAGCAGCTTTAACCTGCTCTATCTCAGGCTTTATAGCAGCTGGAAATATGAGCCTGGTCTTGCCTTACTGTAAAACTGAGAATCTTTAAAGCACAAATGGGCCACTGTTCACCATGCAGACAGAAATAGAGCACTGGAGTGAGATCTGAAAGTAATATCTGCCATTTCCAACCTGGCTTCTAAAGGTTCTGTTTCTGGCAGTATGCTGGCTAGGACAACAATCTGTGGGAAGGGAGATAAAGATGTTCCTCTTCCTGTGTAAGTACTGTACATGACCCCATAAGCAGCGGGTAAGATAAACCTCTGTGCATGTTAGCCCCTGCATGCCCATCAATATGTCACATATTGGGTATTTTTCCACAAAATGAGTAAAAACATGAGCACTTTTCCATTTAATGTTTGTTGACACCACAACCCAGATATTTACCAACATCTGGATTTGGCCTTATTCACATTCATTTGAACTAAATAAGTCTCACATTTTAATAGTAATGCTCCTTGATTTTTAACTATGTCTTCTTCTTTTTTTGTGTTCAGTCTGTTTACATCACATAGATACATAAAAAGAATAATGTCAGGCCCACGTGCAGTAGTCGTAGTGTTATTGAATTCGTAGTTACTAACTTCAGCTGTAGCAGTCACAGCTCTATGGAGTACAAAGGTTGAAGGTCCCTCTCAGATTCAAAAACATGGTTCCTTTATGTTAGAAAAAGTAGGAACGTGACTTCACACTGCCTAAATCCACTATGTGATAATTTGATATCCATCCTTTCCTGACTGATTTAAAAAACCCTACTGCAGCACAGGCACTAAAGTAGCATGGCTCATGGGGCATGATTTTGTGCTACTATGTCACAAGATATGTATCATATATAAGTCTATGTGTTGCCACCCAGTGGTTGTATTGCTATAGGTTATTACATGTTCTTAACCAAATTCAAGAAAAGGTAAAGGTGGACACATATGACATATTTACTGACATATTTACATGAAACATACTTCAATATTGTGAGTGCATAACCACTGTCCTAATGTTTGGTGGCAGACATTTTGAAGGCAGTGGGTGAGATCAAAACCAGTGTAATTGAAAAGTGCAGGATTTGATCATATAGAATCCAATTAGATTCCAGGTGATATTAAAGGTGATATTAAAGGTAATATTTGTTGCTACGTACAAATCCTCCACTTTCCCATTGCACCAGTTTTGATATTTCCCATTGCACCAGATTTAATTGCATCTTTATTACACATGTAATGATGGATATATGATATATGAACCCTCATATTTCTCTTCAGATAAATGATTTTCACATCTGGATGCTGTCTATAGAGTATACAATGGATAGCACCTGCACACTGACCCCTTAAAGTCAATGGGTTAATTCACACAGCTTCAGGGACCATCGGTGAAGATGCTGTAGAATGCGCCATTCTGATCTGATTTTCCTGCAAGAGTCATTCACTCAGGCAGTACACATGTGCTGTCTGTTTAAAAAATCCAGCCACGTAAACATCATCATTATAGGGGATATTTCCACAAAAAATATTCTACAATTTTTAAACCAGCAACTGGATTGGAATATTTTTGTAGCTGGATGTAATCAAACATTTAGTATAGCCATTGATTATTCAATAAAAAAGTATCTGTATAGCTCCACCTGCAGTTAGTCCTTTAACATATTTCCATGTCCACCTGGCTGAGGTGGTCACACATGCTTAGTTCCATTCTTCAACTGTCACCAGCCCTATCTTCTGTGTGAAGCTGTGAGAGGTACAGGAGACAGTTGCAGCAGAAAGAACATGTCCCATGAGAAAGAACACACCCCCTGAGATTTGAAATTTGGCAAAGCAACTCGATCAACGAATGTGGAGATCTCTGGATCCATGTGATGTACAGAGCTGGTTCTAGTTTTGTTATACAGAGATTGTCATGTGCGATATGACATCTGATTTTCATTTTTTACATGAATTATGGGATAACCCTTTTAAAATACATGTGTCAACTATTTCTTTTTCAATTGTTTTTTATTAAACATTTTTTCACATTTACAACATAAAAATCTCAATGGATGTACGTCATAACAGCGGTAGATCAGTACCTTAACATGTAAAGAGATGCATTTGTGTTAAAATGGTTTACACATCGAGTCAGTAAAGATCAAGGTGTACATGGCTAAAATGGCATTGATCAAGTATTATTACACTTATTTGCATAAATAAATAACAAAAGTGAATTAACAGTTTAACCAATAATTCAAGTCAAATCTAATAGTCTAAGGGGGGGAGGGGGGAGGACGGGGAGGGAAGGGAGGAGTGAATATCTGTAAGTACGATATAGTGGAGAAACTAGATGTAGGTCATTTGGTAGGCATAAGAGTCAACCACGATTGCCATTGGTGGTAGAATCGTGCAGTCTTATGGTCTTTGTGGGCCATACGTTTTTCATATAAGCAGTTTTGCTGGACATGGGCAACTGTATCTGCTAGGGTTGGGAACTCAGTGGACTTCCAATGTCTGGTGATGTTGAGTTTAGTGGCAATGAACAAGTGGGCTATTGGAATTCTGCTCGAGGCAGGAATAGTTTGCATGTCCATAAAGAACAGAGCCCAGTATGGTGAAGGAACGAGAGTAATGCCACATATCTGAGAGGCCAGATGGAAAACACTATTCCACAAGGTGGATAATTTAGGACAGGACCAAAGGACATGAAAAAGCGTACCTTTAGATCCACATTGGCGCCAACAGTAATGGGAGGAGCCAGGATAGATTTAGCTCAATCTGTCTGGAGTTAGGTACCATCTCAGGTAGGTTTTTACTGCTGCTTCGAATAGGGAAACACTAAAAAAGGTGTTAGTAATAAACCGTAATGCTGGAATCCATTGAGCCACAGATATGTCGCATTGTAATTCTTTGTCCCAAGTTTTAAAAGAGGTAATTTTATGAAACATGTGTTTGTCCCCCAAGCTCATGTATAGTGGTTGAACACTCTGAGTTTTCAAAGGGGGTTGGGGTGGACTCCATAATTCAAATATTTGTTTATGTGCAGAGATAGCACATGGGTTATTGGTTTGGAATAAATGGCGAATTTGTAGGTATTTGTAGAATTCATTCTGGGGTAGCATGAATTCACTCTGTAGGTTTTCAAAGGACTTGAGTTGACCCCAATGAATAGTTGAGAAATCCACTGAATGCCCCGGAGTCTCCAGGTTGTAAGATCCACGTCCGGGAGTTTCAGCTCCAATAAATGAAGAGGAGATATGGAAAAAGCAAGAACGGTCACAGGAGTACATTTTTGATGAAAAGTATGCCAATGATGTAAGGCTCCTTTCACAAGATATGGAGACTGTGTTGTACTAGTCGGGTTAGAGCTTAAATGATCAATGAGTAACGTTCTAAGGTGTTTAGAGGGGGACAGTGTGGATTCAATATGGATCCAAGGAAGGGAAGTATCACCAACCCACCAACCCCAAAGGAGATTCACCTGATTAGCTAGGAAATAATCTGCCAGATTGGGTAGGCCAAATCCCCCACTACGTTTGGTTTTATATAGGAGGGTGGAAGAAACTCAGGGTTTACAATTGTTCCAAATAAAGGCATTTAAGAGGGCTTGAGCTTTAACAAAAAAAATGAGCTGGGACTCTAATTGGCACAGTGCGAACTATGAACAGGAGTTTAGGCAATGTCATGATCTGGAAAGTAGCAATTCGTCCCACCCACGAAATATCTGTCTTGCTATATGAGGAGATGTCCTGTTTTATGACATCTAAGAGGGGGAGGTAGTTGTATTGAAAGAGTTGGGGTATAGTGGAAGTGATATTAATGCCTAAATACATGATGGAAGTGTGCTGCCAATCTAATGGAAACTGAGCTTGCAAGCTAGATAGTTGACCTGGAGGAATATTGAGAGGGAGTAGCTGGGACTTGTTTTCATTTACTTTATAGTATGACAATCCTCCATAGTTACCAATTAATGACAGAGCTGCATCCAGTGACTTTTTAGGGGACGAGAGAGACAATAAAATGTCATCTGTATACAGTGATATGCAGTGCTGTCTATTGCCAATTTGTATGCCAGTTATGTCTGGGTCTGATCTGATAGCGTGTGCAAGGGGTTCTATAGCGAGAACAAAAATTAAAGGTGAGAGCGGACAGCCTTGTCTGGTTCCATTAGATATAAAAAAAGGGTGAAGATAGAGCACCATTTGTGAAAACTCTCGCTGATGGGGTTGAATATAAGGCTTTGATAGCCGTTGATATGGTATCACCTAGGCCAAACTGTTTAAGGGTTAGAAAGGCAAAAGGCCAATTAAGGTGGTCGAATGCCTTTTCGGCATCTAATGCTACTAAAAAAGCAGGATCTTTTTTGGTGTGATATATAGTCAAGAATATTAAGTGCCCTTCTGGTATTATCTGTCAATTGGCATCCCTTGACAAAGCCAATCTGATCTATTCCTATTAATGTGGGTAGGATCTTGGAGATCCTATTTGCCAGGGCTTTGGCGCCGCGGCCTTCTCTGTGTTTTCCTCAAGCCCAGTGACGTCACAACTACTTTCACTGGCCTGGGCGCGGCTAAGCTCCATTCATGTGAACAGAGAGTAGCCCAGCCCAGGCCAGTGATACTAGTCGTGACATCACAGGGCCTGAGGAAAACACAGAGAAGGCCACGGCGCTCCTGCAGTGCCGCTGCCTTCTCAAACAGCTGATCGTCAGAGGTCCCGGGTGTCGGACCCCAGCTGATCAGATGCTGATAATCTATCCAGAGCATAGATCATCAGTTTTAAACTACTGCAGAACCCCTTTAATGTCTGTGTTTAAGAGGGATATTGGTCTGAAGTTTTGTGGTTTATCTGGTGGTTTAACTGGCTTAGGTAGGGTCTCAATGGTAGCCAAGAGCATTTCTGGAGGGAATGCGCCGTCCTGAAATGCTTGCTGAAACATCTGCATCATATGAGGTAGCAAGTTAGGTAGGAAAGTTTTATAATAAACATTAGGGGCATGCAAGAGATAATTTTTGAGATTTCTGAATGGGAGAGAGGAAGAGATAGCGTTTCTTGTTGCTAAGATGATAAAGAGGGAAGGCCTAGTGACGATAAAAAGGATTGTATTTCTGAAGGGGAGGCTTGGTAAGTGGGAGAGGAGGATTTCAAGTTGTATAGAGATGAATAATATTCCATAAATTGGTTTGCAATATCTTTGGCGTTATATAGTTTACTTGTATTGTCTGAATGTAGTAGATATGGTATTCTGGCTTGGGCTGCTCTCTTTTTAACCCTGGCAGCTAATAATTTCCCCGCCTTAATGTCTTGAGAATAGTATCGAGATTTCACTGAGAGAAGATTCTTCTCATAACGGTAGAGAAGGCACTCCCTGAGTTTCAGAAGCAGATTTGTAATTTGCGGCCATCAGTAAAGGGTTTTTTGTTAAGTGCTTCTAGGGCTGATAACTGAGCAATTATAGAGTTAATTTGTTGTTCTCTGTCTTTTTTCGCTTTGTGGCCTAGTTTGATAAAAATGTCTCTGATGAAGGCCTTGTGGGCATTCCAAAGGCTGAAAGGGCTCGTAACGGAGCCAGTGTTTAAAGAAAAATACTCAGAGAGCGCCCCCTCCAGTTCATTCTTGTAGGCTGGGTTAGACATAAGGTAAGCATTACATTTCCAAAAAGATTCTTTCATATTGTAGGACTCTGCAAAAGAAAGGAAAATTGTGGCTTGATCTGACCACTTTATAACTTCAATGGTAGATTGAGTAGTAGATTGAAGGAGTGATCTGCTTAATAGAAACATATCAATATGGGAATATGTGTTATGAACAGGCGAAAAGTAAGAGAAGTCACGTTCTTGCAGACGGTGAATCCTCCATATGTCATATAGTTCTTCCCTATGTAATAAGGGGTTTAAAACTGCATACTGAGATCGGGATGGTGCTGTGGGATGGTGCTATGTCAACACCAGCATCCAGGGGCGGACCCCCCCCCCCCCCCCGACATAACCCCTTCTCCCTCTACTCAGCCACTCTGATATTTCATGCTCCGACACTCTCCCTTGCCCTGGGCTGTTTTGCTTACATTTTTACACTGTTAAGCGGAGACGTCACTGGGGTCGGCTTTACAGGCTAGGCCGGCGCTAAAGCCTGTCCATTATTGCCCATGACGTCACCAGGCTCACTGCTAGGCGGAAGTCACCCCTCCCCATAGTACCCCCAGTGGTAATAAGGCTCCCTACAGTGCCCTCAGTACTAATAAGGCCCCCCCTATAGGCCACCCAAATAGAAATAAGGCCAATCTATAAGGCACTCCTATGGAGCCCTCATTAGTAATGCCCGCCACTGCCCACAGTATTTATAATGTCCCCTGCAGTGCCCCCTGTAATTATAATTCCTCCTGCCATACCCTCTAGAGTTATAATCTTCTCTGTAGTGCCCCCATAAATTATAATGCTTGTCCTCTCCCTCTAGTCTTCTATATGATACAGTCCCATGTAAATAACCTCTCTTCCTTACAGTCTTCTACACCATGCAGTCCCATGTAAATAATATCATTCCTCTCTCTCCAGTCTTCTATACCATGCAGTCCCATGTAAATAACAACAGTCCTCTCCCACAAGTTTTCTATATGGTACAGTGCCATGTAAATAACCTCTCTTTCTTACAGTCTTCTATACCATGCAGTCCCATGTAAATAACACCAGTATTCTCCCACCAGTCTTCTATACAATACAGTCCCATGTAAATAACACCAGTCCTCTCCCACCAGTCTTCTAGATGATACAGTCCCATGTAAATAACTTAAATCCCCTCCTTCAGCTCCCTCCAACACATAGTCCCATGTAAATAACATTACTCCTTACCCTCCAGTCTTCTACAATATCCAGTCCCATGTAAATAACACTAGTCACCTCCCTTCAGTCCCTCTAACATACAGTCCCAAGCAGGGAGGAGGTATAATTGGGAGAACCACATCTCCCAACATGTCTCTGCCACTTACTTCACTCCATGGGCTCACAGGTCTCCACTGATCAGCGCTGCCTTTCTTTACTGGTCACATGGCAGTGACCTCATCACAGGTCCTACAACCACTACCACTGCTGACAAGATCACATGACTATGATGTCATCGCAGGTCTTTCAGCTGTGAAGTACAGGCAGAACGGCAGCAGATTCATAGTAAATCCTAATCAGGGCCCCATCCCCCACACCTGTGCTGGCACTGGGAAGGGCCTCCCTCCCTCCCTGGGCCCCTGTGCAGCTGAACATGCTGCACAGGTGGTATGTCCGCCCCTGCCAGCATCTGAGACTATGTTAAAGTCTCCACACAGTATAACGTGGCCTTGTTTGAAATTGGCCACTTTACATAAAAGCCTGATCAGAAATCTAATTTTATGTTTATTTGGGGCATAGACAACCATTAAAGTGTAAGTAATGTTATTTACAGTGCAGATGTGTATAAGGAATCGTCCATTAGAATCTGGAATAGTAACTATGGGTGAATACGCCACCTGATAGCCAGTATCACACCACGTTGTTTTTTGTGGTAATAAGATTGCAAAATATGAGGGAAAAGGTGGTGCTTAATTCTATGTGAATCACTAGGGATGATGTGTGACTCTTGGACACAAAGTATGTCCACTTGCAATTACATAGCCTCTTTCCAAATAAAAGAGCGCTTTTGAGGACAGTTAAGGCCCTAGACATTGAGGGATACAATCTTAATCACCATATTGGAATAGTAAATTGCATACAATGATGTATTTAAACAGTAGAAAGAGTGGAATATAGCTTAAATTGTGGGTCCCCCCTGAGACAAAATTAAACTGGGTCAGAAAGGGAAGAAAAGAACAGATTACAAGGAAAAAATAAAAGTAAACAAATAGATATCCTATCTGCAAAGGTCTGAGTCAAGACGATGAACACTCCGGATTCTCCATCTTGGTACCGGGTGAGCCGAATACTTGGGGCAGAAAGTTCTGGTTCGAGCCTCAATGAGTAGAGTGCTCCTAGGCACAAATAGTAGAATGGAAAAGTTAGTGCTTGGTCCCATGTCGGGCGTTCACGGTGCACCATTCTTGGTCCATGGGTGGTATTGGTCATTTTTGAGAGTCAGATATGTCCAATACCTGAATGTTCCAGGACTCCAGCAGGTGTCGACCCTCCTCCACTGAAGAAATGCTGTAAGACTTCCAGTCATGGTTAAGCAATATCTTTACAGGGAACCCCCACTTGTATCCCATGTTGTGGTCCCTCAAAGTTAGAGTGATCGGTGCCAAAAGTCGGTGTTGTCTTAAAGTAGTGGCAGAGAGTTCGATGTACATTTTCACAGATTGTTAAGGCGCTGGCAATTCTGTAATATGTCAACTATTTCTAAGTTTAATAAGTTCAATCACATAACATTGTGTAGAAAATGTATCCTCAACTAATCATTCATATTCATAGTCTTCTAGTATTTCTTTATATTCGTTCTAGAATTTCATAAAAATATGCTAAGATTTATATTTTTATTCATGGGCTGGAGCGAATGAATCCTTTACTACATATTTAAGAAAGGGTTGGGTTACAAGTTGTGCAAATAACAAATCCAGCAGATATTAGCTATAGTAAAATTGGTAATCTTAAAATATTTTTAATGTAGGTTTTGTGGCTAGAAATGGTGTTTCATTATTCAAGGTTAGGTTTTTAATGTAGATATGAACCACCTGGCCCCTGAAGCCTACAAAGAAGACAAAGGGCATCACACGCAGGGACATTTTACAAAGTTGGGAAAGGGAGGAGGCAGCATTGCAACAGGGGAGGGGAAATAATTTAACTGCTGGTGTTTGCAGCATTTTGGTGGTGCCTAACTATCTTTATTTTGATACATGCCTGCCAGTCTTTATATTTTACAGTTCTCTCTGGGCTGAAATGCCCGTTTTACAATGATGTAATAGTAAGATTTGACTTGGCTACCACCTAAAATGTTTTTTTTTCCTTTTACTTTATTAAAAATAGCCACAAAAATACAACTAAAGACATTTAAAAGCTACAATAGAAACAACTAGGATCATAAAAGTTATTATATCCTTACATAATCTTTTTAAAATCCCAAAACTTAAGGAGGTCTTCCCATATATTATTAGTATATGCAGGGGCGGACTGGGAACTTAAAGTGGACCTTGAAAAAAAAAAGGTGGCCCCAGATACCACCGTGCAGCACAAAATACTGCCTAAATTACTTAATGCTGAAAGCATAAGATCTTTATGTAACTGGCTCTTGGCCAAGAGGAGGGTTTAGGTGGCCTTCTGGGCATCTGCCCACCGGGAAATTTCCATGTAGGGTCTTTGGCCAGTCCACCCCTGAGTATATGCCATGTCATTTTGATTGATGGGGGGTCTTATATCTGTAGGAACCAAGCTCCCAAGATGGGAATTGCACCATACCGTTGGAGATACTGGGACTTTCATTCCAGGTCCGGAAAGGTGATCTACCCCTATGACTAGTGATGAGAAAAGTGATGGGAAAATTATTTAATTCACAACTGAAAATATCTGCTACTTTCCAGTAATAATGTAATTAAGTTTTGATTAGGCACTACAGGATTTTTCGAGCTATTCTGTAATGATACTCTCCGAGCACTACTTAATAAAACCATGGTGTCCATAGAGTACACAGCCTAACAAGCCAGAAACTACTGTATGATAGCCTGACCAATTACATCTGTATTTAAAGGGGTTGCGCCAAGCTTTGACGTTATGCCCTCTCCATAGAATAGAGGAGAACTAACTGATTGGTGAGGGTCAGAAGGCTGGGACTTTCACTGAATCTGAGAACAGAGGCACCGTTCCCCCATTCTGATGGAGTGACAGGACTCAGTACAGGGATTAGCTATTTCTGGCGGTCCCGTAGAGATTATATAGAGCGGCAGGAGGCAAAAGGGGTCTATTAGTTTAGTTGGCAACATAAGTAAAATGGAATAATCTTCATGCCTCCGTCTATTATCCAAGATGGGGAATACATTAATTTTTGGCTCTTTAATTTTTCGATATACGATAAAGTGAGATACATGTATGTAAATAACCTCAGTTTTTACCAAGACCCTGATTCACTGAGAGCAGCTAACAGGATTCATCTCACACTGCTCCTCCCTCTTGTCTTTTTCAGTTGCATGCAAGCACAGAATGTAGCCTCCCTTGAAGTAAAAATAAATGTTTGTTGGCAGGACCAGATCTACAATTTATGGTCGATAATGTCCCGTTTACAGTATTGGTTTCTTGTGATATCATAGTTAATTGCCAGGTACATGCCAAGAAAACTTCTCTTTACTGTAAATGGAAACAAGGTATATACCGTAAATGTACACATATGCTGTATCTAAAGGCTTTGAATGTGAGCCTCTGTATTCAGCCGCTGCAGCTGAATTATCATGATATATTTATTTTGAAAATCTCCAGATGTTCATTCTTGTAATCTTAGGTTTTTAATATACATTTTCACAGGAGTCCGCCAGCGTTCGAATCATGGTTTTTAAATTATTGGAAAGATTCATCCAAGCAACAGGAGGACTTCAAGTGTCTGTCTTATTTTTATCTTCTTCACAGAGACAATGAAGTCTACTCGAAAGGGGATTTTTGATGTGGCACACAAAATACAAATGATCTGGCAGCCAGGTTGCTAGAATGTAGTATGATCTTGATATTATGGGTGATAATTAGAGGACATAAGAATACTACAAAGTTTAACCCCTTCCTCCTGTAAGCATTTTAGGGCCCTCACACGTGGCGGAATTTTCCACAACAAAATCAGTAGGTGCAGATTTTACAGAGTTGTGTTTTTGTTGCAGTTTATGCTACAAATTTTGCTGCAGATTATTCTGCAATGGAACAGAATGGGTATTTTCTTTGTGAATTATGTTGTGGATTTCTGTTCGGATTATATCTCAATTGAGATGAATAGAGACATTCGGCTACACAAAATCCAGAACAAAACATTGTGTTGTGTTCCACTATGGAATTAATATTCAGCTGCGGAACAGAACACAAGTAGTGACTTTTCATCCCCATAGGCTAACATAAGAGATTTCTTCATGTTACGGAAAATGTTTTTGCATCACCACACCATAAGACCCATAACTTTTTTTATTTTTCTTTCAACAAAGCTATGTGACGGCTTTATTTTTTTAGGATGACGTCATTATATAGTTACATAGTTAATACGGTTGAAAAAGACAGTCCATCAAGTTCAACTAAGGGATAGTTAGGGATGGGAATCCTATTCACCGATAAATTACATGATAATTGTGTAGTGTGTTACCAAATATGTGAAGGGGTTTTTATTTTTGCAATTTTTTCCATTGAAAAGCTTTTTTTATGTAAAAAATTTGTATTTATCTTAGAAAAACTTTATTTTACTTTTTTAACCACTTACTAGTCCTAAAAGGGGTAGCAATCTTCTGATCACTTCTATAATACAATGTACTACTTATACAGAGTACAGAGTATTGTACTGGCAGTGCTAAATTGACAGTCATCATCAGGGTGCAGCAGAGAGGCTCAGCCTAATGGCATATGATACAGGCAGGCGTGGGACCTTCATTAGGTCCCAGGCTCACTTGCGAAGGCATCAGTATCCGCAATTAGAGATGAGCGAAGTTATCAAAAATTCAATTCAGCTGCTTTGCCGAATTTTACTAAAATATTCGATTTGTTACAAATTGCTTCTTCACAAATCGCACTGTGATCGCGCCACCCCCTGTCATCGAACCCCTTCTGATTTATCACTGATCGGGGCATCTGACCTTACAATTGAGGTCTTACAATTCAGGGGTTAATCATGGTTAAAAAAAATACTCAGCTTATCCATTTGCTCGCGGAGAGGCCATCAAAGCCATCTTGATTGAAGAAACCACGCAAAATCTTGCCCGGTGACGTGATAACATCATCACGTTGCCGGGCCAGTGACGTCATCACTGAAGCAAATTCAAATCAAGATGGCCACGACGGCCATTTTTTTTAACCGCCATTTCAGGAAAAATAAATTCGTTACCATAAAGCCTGAGAAAATTCAGCTTCATGGCACAGCAAATTTTTCCTGAAATTCGGATCTATGTCAATTTGTTTTACTTTGATTCGCTCACCACTATCCGCAATCTCTTTAGCAGGGTGCAGATGGTGGACAGAGGGAATTTTGTCCCTCTTAACCACTTAGATGCCACAGTTGCTATTGACTGCAGCATCTAAGACGGTAATACATCGGTCCAGGCAGTTAGAGCAGGAGCCTAGCTTTGATGTGAGAGCCAAGCCATGCTTTCCACTGCACAGGTCTCCTTGTTCTCTCTGCTTATACTAGGCCACCATAGAAACATGGCGGTCTAGAATAAGGCTCAGTAATGTCCGCCATAGAAACCCATATAGGTGGTTATTAAGGGTTAAGCTGTGGGAACATTATAATATATAATGCCTGAAGGCAAAGCCAACATTACTGATGGAATGTGTATTGTCCATAAAGTGTCCATAAAACTCAACATTTGACTCATTTGCCAGTTGAATAATATCCCAAATGTGGCATTCAATTTACTCTTGATGGCTTCAGTCTGGCTACAACCTCCAAGATCCCATTGATGCCCATTGATGCGCACTCTCATGCTTATTATGGAACTCAACTGAAGCTAGAGAGGTCTACACCTGTTATGATGATCTACTGGGATGTTCTGCAACTTCCTAGATCATGTATTGTCTTGTCCTTAAAATAATCTTGGCAGGCCATACACTCCTAGGTAAGAAGATGACTCTCACTGTGATCTGGTTAAGGGCCCTATTAATCTGCCTAATGTTCGGGCAATGCGCGTGCTGATGGATGAAAATTGGTGTTCATTTCCACCAGCCCAATTACGCAGGCTGATGCAAACTTTGAATGTGGGAGAAACAATTGGTTGTTCCTTCCTCATTCTGTTCTATTGATTATCAGCAGAACATTCCTGATTATGTAGAGAGATGTGCTTCCGATAATCTGGCATCTTTCATCCTGATGAAAGACGCCCATCAGCCAAAGAATGAGCATCTGCTTGTTGAAGTCCCATCACCATAGATATTACTGTAAAGCACTTTCCAGGCTAATATGTTTGAATACTTTATTTCTTAATGCGCAAAGTTTCCACAAACCCTACCATCCAGGGTTGCCAACCAGACTTTTTCTTTTTTTCTGGACAACTTATCCCAAAATCACGGACATCCAACATTTTTTACAGACAAATAGGAAAACCATAATGAACGATAAACATTATAAGTAATCCATGTCTATAGCTCAATATACTGGTAAGACCTCTCTACCAGCATCTACTGTGAGCTATAAACTGATGAGTATTACCACGAAAATAATATCGTCAATTACCACCAGCCTCAAAAAAATCACGGACACGTCTATTTTTTTTACGGACACAGGAAAAAAGTAACCCATTTTTACGGACTGTCCAGAAATATCTGGACGGTTGGCAACCCTGCTACCATCTCACTTTATGAAAATATTTCAATACAAATCAAATCAAATAAGTTCCTTTCAAGGCTTATCAATTTTTTTTTATAGATTCTCTGAGTGTTTTAGGTATGCTATTCCTTGTATACTTTATTTCTTGCACCCTACTATCATACAGATCCATGTTGAATAGGTCTGTGATACCATGTCTATAGACTGTAAGTTTAGGAGTCATGAGGGTTGTCCTACTCAGTAATTGATAGTCTCTCAGTGTGGGTGTACATACAGAGATAGCTGTCATTCACTGATTAGGTCCACCCACATGACTCTGCTCAGATTACAGCAGAGATTTTAATGAATACATTTTGAGCTATATTGATTCCATAAATCTATATATCTGCTCAGCTCCTTCTGCCCTATAACATTACAAACCAAATGCAGAATTAACAAACCTTAATCTTAATAGGCAGAGTGAATGGAGCTAAATGATTTCTCTGCCAACATTTAAGATGAGCTTGTTGCCAGGTAATAAATCATAACTTCCTGGCATATGACAATAATTTATAATATTCAGAATGATGTCCCAGAAGCTGACAAAGTCTAGCACATATTAACAAAGTGCATTAACATGTCACTAAAGTATGCCATATCCAACAATATTTAGAGATATTTCTTAGAGGAATAAAGTCTTGGATCAGCACCATGTCAGATTTCTTGCATTGACGCTATGGCATAACTCACTAAGGGGGTTCATGCCTTAAAAATGATGAAAATCAAGAACAGTGCTAGGGGTCAGTGCTAAGAAAAACTGGGTAGATGTCAGGATCTACGTGGGGGATATTTTATCTGTGTTAGCATATTCTACGCTTGTCAAACTGAGTATACTATAAGAATGGAACCTACCATGACTCTAGGATTCACATACAGAAAGGCCTGATGGTGTGGCATAGGAAACCATCAGTAGTGTCATAGCTTTATCATTTACTGAATATACTTAAAGAATTTCTCTGGGTTTTTATATTGATGGTTTATCCTCATTTGATGTAAATGGGAGCAGCACTGCAGGAACTACTACACAGTGGAAGGAGCTGTGTTGTTCCAGCACTTACGGTATTTCCTCTTGAACAGCTGATTGGTCAGGGTGTGGGGTGTCAGACCCCATCTGATGTGATATTGATTGCCTATCCTGAGAAAGGGACATTAATCTAAAAATCCTGGAGAAGCCATTAAAATGTATTCTTATACTTTTTATGGTGGGGGAAATAAAGGTTTGCTAGTGTAAATCACCCCTTGAGGTATCCTAGAGATACTTATATCAATTAAACCATTGTCATCTGTATTATGGATGACAAAAAAAAAAATCCCACTAGGGACCCTCAATATCCGATCCTATAATTAAAATATAACTTTTATTTTTTTTTTTTTTGCTTAAGAATAAACAATAAAGATAAGTGTTCTAAAACTATCAACTGGCTAGCGTGTTTTATTTTTATATTGATTTTACTTATTAACCCCTTAGTGACCAGCCTGTTTTTGGCCTTAGTGACCAAGCGTTTTTTTTTCTTTTTTCATCGTCGTGTTCCAAGAGCTATAACTTTTTCATTTTTCCATCTATATAGATGTATGAGGGCTTATTTTTTACGGGACAAGTTGTAGTTTTTAATGGTGCCATTTTGGGGTACACATAACTTTCAGATTAACTTTTATTAACTCTTTCTGGGAGGGAAATGGGAAAAACTGCAATACCACCACTGCGTTTTTACGTTATAAATTTTACGGCGATCATTTTTCGGTATAAATTACAACATATATTTATTCTCTGGGTCAATACGATTACAATGATACCAAATACATATAGTTTTTTTTGCGTTTTACTACTTTTTTGCAATAAAATCCTTTTTTTTAAAGAAAAAAAGTTTTTGCATTGCTGATTCCCAAGAACATAATTTTTTTTTTATTTTTCTTTCTATGGAGTTGTGTGGGGGCTTCATTTTTGCGGGACAACTTGTATTTTTCATTGGTATCCTTTTTTAGTAAATGACGCTTTTTGATCGCTTGTTATTACGTTTTTTCGGTGGCAACTAAGAATAAATTAGCAATTCTGTCTTGTTTTTTTAAATTTTTTTTTATTGTGTTTACCGTAGGGGCTCATTTTTGTGATATTTATGTAGTCCGGGTCGTTACGGACGTGGCAATACCAAACATATGGGGGAGATTTTTTTTTGCAATTTTTTTCATTGAAAAGCGTATTTTCAATGGAAAAAAAATAATATATTTTATTTTTTATTGGATTTTTTTAATAGAATAAATGTGTTTTTTTTTTACTTTTTTTTACCACTTATAGTCCCTTTGTGGGACTATTAACAATCAATATTCTGATTGCCTTTAAAATGCAATGCATTATCCCTATAGTGCATTGCATTTTAATGACAATGCTATTCAGAATTTGACCAGCAGGTGGCGCCAGAGAGGCGCAAACTGCTGGTATCTACTCAAGGCTGGTCTGGGGCCTAGATCAGACCCCTGCCAGCCTTCCCACACATCGGCACCCTGCGATCGCTTTTGCAGGGTGCCGATGGGAGACAGAGGGAGACCGCTCCCTCTGTCAGCACATTACATGCGGCGGGCGCCATTGCCCACGGCATGTAAAGTGTTAAACAGCCCGGATCGGCACTCCTGCCGGTCCGGGCTGTTAGAGCAGGGCCGCGGCTATCATGTGAGAGCCGGGCCCGTGCTCCCCGCTGCACGGGAGACCCGTGCAGCGCTTAGACTGGGCCGCCGTGAAAAAGCGGCGGCCCAGCCTAAGGCCCCTTAGTGACCGCCGTAAAAAGGCGTATGGGTGGTCACTAAGGGGTTAATGTATGTTGATAAGAGCACTGGAGAAGGTCGTATTTTCTATCACAGGAGAAAGCTTCACTCTTTCTATGTGGAAACTGGCTTGAAATTAGCCTTCCCTGATGTTATATATTAGAGTAAAGGGACCATGCCTGTTTTTTGTATAACTAGGAAAGGCTGAGGCTGCTCATTCTTGACAACCATCTATTTGTTTGTATTTATACACTGAGGGGATCCATATATCCCTGTATGAGCAGAGGTTCCCTACATGTTGGCAATATGTGTAGCCAATAATATCTGCATCACTTTACAAGTGCTTGCCCCTCAAGAGATGGGGATCTTCCTGCAATAAGGTTTATATGGTGTGGAACCATACGAACTAATCACCAGTGACTATCAGTGTTTGGTTATAAGGTTGCAAAAGGGGATTAGACCGCTAAGGGTTGAAAATCAACTTGTGAAGCTGTATTCAATTCATACAGTTCACATTAGCAATAAACCTCTATTGATAGGAGTGGTTTTTGCCCTGATATAATTGTATTTGCTTATTCACTAAAGAGGGTACAATCTGCCTCTCTCTCTATAGATCTCACAGGCAATTGTAATTACCACTCACTAGTGAGTCATCTAAGGAGGCTTTAATCGCTATATTCAATGCAGATATTTACTCCATAGCACTCATTCATGCAGTTGCTGCGGTCTGTCCCTGCCTGAATAGCGCTTACCCTAGTGCATTCACACATTGGAATATTGGAATATTGCCATCTGTCCCTGCCTGAGAAGCGCTCACCCTGATAGCCACATACATACATTCACATACACTCGAACATTATAGCCAGTTAGCCTAAAATATTACACACATTAGCCCACCCGACATGTTTCACCACTAGCTGTGGCTTCGTCAGGGGTTAGGGCTCTATCATAGTAACATAGTAACATAGTAACATAGTTTGTAAGGCCAAAAAAAGACATCTGTCCATCCAGTTCAGCCAGTTTTCCTACAAGTTGATCCATGTATCAACCAGTTGACCATGTATCAACATACATTAATAAGTAAAATCAATATAAAAATAAAACACGCTAGCCAGTTGATAGTTTTAGAACACTTCTCTTTATTGTTTATTCTTAAGCAAAAAAAATAAATAAAAGTTATATTTTAATTATAGGATCGGATATTGAGGGTCCCTAGTGGGATTTTTTTTGTCATCCATAATACAGATGACATTGGTTTAATGGAAATAAAGGTTGTTACATTATCCAAAATATTGTCACTAGAAAGCAAAATAATAATTTGAATGGCATGTAAAGGCTCCGGTATATGGCCCAATGCAGCAAGCGATTGTTGGAAAGGAAGTGTTTGTGCTTGTCAGTGGAGGAGAAAGCTGCATTTACATGATTTACTTCACAGTATAGGGAGGAGTGATCACTGATGCCATCACTTGTCCCCATACAGAAACATGGTTTACCGGCAGCAGAGGCTGTTTGACAGCACAATCTGCTGCCGGCAAACAATTGTTTAGATGACCGCACCAACGATCCTATTACCCAAAGACTAAATCACTATAAAGGCGGCGACTTTATTCCATCAGATTATCTCTAACGAGTGTCTGTACAAATGATAATGATAGCAATAATCTGCCTGAACAGTGTAAAGGGGCCTTAAAGGGGTTGTCCACTTTCTGACTACTTGTGACTAATGTCACTATATGTATATGACTATATAGCATTTACTAATATAGCCTTTGTTGATATTCTATGCCGTTTGCTAGATTTCATAAGTTATACCCCACTGTTAGGCAAATCTTTTGTGCTGTCTGCACAGAGGTCCTGTTCACAAGATGGCCACTAATGGAGGGTCATGTGACCAGACACATGACTCAGCCTCCTCCAATCTAATACACCTGCACTAAACTCCCAACAGTGCAGATGGTAGGTGTAGTGTATGTGAATGTAGGAGATGTCACATAGAGGGGATTTTCCTGGTCACATGACCTTCCATCAGCAGCCATTTTATAGACAAGATCTCTGTGTGGACAGCAAAAATAATTGGCAAACAAATGGGTATACCTCATGAAATATAGAAAATGGCACAGAGGGCCATATTAGAAAGTGCCATATAATCATCTTACAAACAAAATGCTCAACTGTAACCAGAAAGTGGACAACTCCTTTAATACTACATATGCCTACAGTGGCTGCCATAGGGTAAATGTATTGGCAGGAGCCTCCTCGGGAGATAACTGCTGACCTACTGGCTATGTTTAGCGAAGCAGTCTCATGAACAGATAGATAAATCTGGATCTGCAAGTGTATTGCCATGCCTGTAATTCTTTACCGGCTTTATATAGATAAGGAGCAGTTCATAACTAGTCACATTCTATAAACAGTTTATACGTCTTGGACTGTTAACACTGAACCGAATGCCACCCACTTAGAACATATGACCAAATCATTTTGCGTTTGACAAGTATGGTGAAAGTAGAGACAATGTAGGAGTATAGAGGAACGCTCAAATGCTAATGTTATTTGGAAACATTAAAGCCGGTTTATTGGATTAAAACTCACGGCACTGAGGGAAAAGTCTGTCGGTTTAACTTAGTACACGTAAACTGTTTATCTTAATGTAATTCTAGTTGCTGCGCTCAGAAAAGCACTTGAAAGTAGTCTTGACCTTGAGTTTTCTCATTGAGAATGGAGCACAACAGTAAAAACAAAAGGCAGGAACTCTAAAAGGATCCCAAAACAATTTATGTAGAACTAAAACTTATTTATTTTCTCTAGGGTAGACCTTCTGCCTATATATATCTGTAAACAAGTATAATCCTACACCGGGACGGTGAGTGCCTATAAAATAGCAGTACAAAAACACCAAACAGTACCAACATTTGTGTAAAAATAAACCCTTTAATGCTGGACTTATTGAGGATATAATTCCCAATGTCTGATCTTCCCACCTGGTTTAGTCCCAACTGTATCCTGCATTCGGAAATACTTCATGTCTTTGTTCAACTGTCCTTAGTCTCTAGCCCAGCTGTTATAGTATGTAAAGCTCTCGCCACCAGCTCTGTTTAACAGCTTAGAGCTGCTGATAAAGTTCTACGTGGAGGTGCAGATGTCTCCTCAAATAATCAGCTTTTTCCTATTGTCTCCTTAAATAATCTGCTTTTTCCTATTGATCAGGTTTTATAAAATGGAGCTTGTGTAATAAATATAACAGACAATGTACAAGCGAGCGGCCAGAAATGCAATTTCTGTAGTCAGTGAGTTAAAGGGGTTGTCCCACAAAAAATATTCTACAGGTTTCAAACCAGCACCAGGATCTAAATAATTTTGTAATTGCATGTAATTAAAAATTTAGTATTAGTAGTTAGTATTTAGTAGTTATTCAATATAATTTGTCTGTACAGCGCCACTTGCTGTTTGGCTTTTTCTTATTTCTCTGTCCTGCTCATTGTGATGGCCGCACATGCTCAGTTTCATCCTTCAACTGCTTCCTGAGCTGTGATAGGGAGAGCTGAGACACGCCCCCTGAGCTGCAGTGTAAAAGACACTTTCCTTGAGCTGTCAGCTTGATATACATCTAGCAGAGCAATGAATGTGGAGATCTCTGAACCCATGTGAGGTACAGGGCTGGTTAGAAAGAGGTTGTCATGTACTATATGGTGTCTGATTTTCATTTTTTACATTAGTCATGGGATAACCCCTTTAAATGAACAAATCCTATCAGATCAGGAACAGAAGTATTGTAATTGTGACACATTCCTTAGTGGATTTCCTATGATGAAGTTCTATAATAAATACTATGTCTACCTCGGCAACAATTTTTTTTTTTTTTGTATTTTAATGCACCTTTAATGAAAAATTAAGAAGAGTCTTGATTAAAAATATCCTATCGTTTTCTGTCTACATCTCCTATGTGGGTCTATATGTCTCCATGGTAACCAACTACAAACAAACCCAGTGTATTCTGATTCTGCAAGGCTGCAACTATCCATCTGTCCCTTAAGTTAATTAAGAACACATATCAAGGCTACTGCATGTGCCTGAAACTCTGTCCACAAGTGGTGGTCACAGGGAGCACAATTTTTGGGTAAAATTTAGATATTTCAAAATCATGAGATACATTATAACTCCCAAAATCGTACAATATTGGGAGATATTACAAAGCCATGAGATATCACCTTCATAATTGCGAAATAGCGTGGGAGATTAGAAAATTGTGAGTTACAGTATTACTTTCAAAGTCGTGCAATATTTTGAGATATTTCAAAACCATCAGATATCACCTTCATAATTGTGAGATAAAGGGGGATATTACAAAATCATTAGATATTACCTTCAAAATTGCAATGTGTTTACAACTCGTAGCATGCTTGTTCCTAGAACTACCGTAGCAGTGATTGGACCATGTTGGTAGTTGTAGTTTTACAATAGCACACCATACTTGTAATTACACTGTACACAGCTACAATTGCTGCGGCAAGCAGGTAAACAGTACAGAGAAGGCAGCGCTCGTAACTACATTACACTGGCACCCAATGTAGTAAAGTATTATAGTGCCTGTCATCACACTAGTTTGCACCGTTAATTATATTATAGGCAACAAGAACTGAAAATCTGGTCTTTTTTCATTGGTCCCAACAAGTGCTAAACCTGATAGGCCATATTACTCTATTGTAATCGTATAACACCCTACATAAAACAAAAGGACTACTACAGCAACTACTGAACCTACTGTCCGTGTAAAGCTGCTGAATTCTTTGCTCAGTTTGGCATATGGGCTTCATTAATATTATAGCTGAATGTTACATTTCAGCATCTCGTAAAAACACATTACTCCTCTAGATAATGCATAAACCTGACTGGCTTTCTGACTCTCGAGGGTGAAATCTCTACTACAAGAACACAGGAACAAGCTATATTTCCTACAGAACACACCTAAGTTTGCTTCTGACTTCAGGGGGACTGTGGGATGCCGCAGTTCATACGATATCACTGGTTTCGAAGGTATCTATTTTACTAGGCTTTGAAAACACTTACTGTATCATTGAGTAGTCCATGTGATTATGTGATCAGACATTATATCTGATTTTCTACAATAAAACATGAGCATAAATGTAACTGCAGGACATCTCTGTTGGGATTGGATGATTGATGAAATGTCCTGGATTGTACTGTGTATAACATATGATTTTTTGTCTTATACAGGGACCGCCACTTTTAGTTAGGACTTTCTAATTAAAATCAGCAAACACAGTTGCCTGCTTCAAAAGTTCCGGCATTGGATAAACTTACTACATATACCTCCCATGATCACATTATGGCTGTTCTATTCCTTGCAGACACATAGTAACTAACATTAATAAGGTTTTCCAGACCTGTTACCTTTTTTTTTTTAACCTTTTAGCCTCTCTACGTTAATTTTTTGTTTCTCCATTTGTTACTTTTTGAAGAATATTTGACATTTATTATGGTTGGTGTTTTATACACCAGCCTAAAAAACAGGAGTGAATTACCGAAAATTTATTAGGAGGCACATGCATCTTATTCAATTTGTTGCTGCCCTGAACAGAGTTGTTAACTCTGTTCTCCCTGATCTAGCAACATCCTCCTACATCTGCTTGCTGTATGTGCTATGCAACAGTCACATGTAGAGATGAGCGAATCTATTCGCCGCTTTGTAAATTCGTATCAAATCTTGGAAATTTTCTTCTCCGAAGCGAATCCGACAAAATGTTTGTTGGATTCGCTTCGTATTATTCGTAAATGCACGCAAAAATTTGAAAATGACGTTCCGCCCCCGCAAGAAAGGAAAGTGTAGATACGTCCCTCTCAGAACTGGAAAAAAACAATAGTGCGCTAAGGATTCGTAAGCACTTTTGTACGCTCATGCGTACGTGTTCACATAAGTTGCGTATCTTTAACAAGTGTACGTTCGTTATTAGTGTGCAAATGTTCGCAAAACACCACATAATAACGTATAATTTGTACGCAGCTTAGAGTCAAATAGATTCGTATTCGTTCAAATCTTGTGAAAACTTCGACGAATATTCAGCGAAGCAAATTTTGGATGATTCGCTGATCTCTAGTCACATGCCAATCACAATGTCATTAACGGGGTTGTCTGATAGGTGCAGGTCCCACCGCTGGGACCCACACCTATATTGAGAACGTAGCAGGCAAAGTGGTGGCTGGAGGACTCTGGTCCGATCACCAGCAAGCACTCTTCCATAAAGGTGAATGGGAGCACACCGCACATGAACGGCCACTGCTCCCATTCACTTCTATGGGCCCAACGGAAAGATGAGACCCCTTTAAATTATGAGCATCAGGAACACAGTGGGTAACCTCTACTGGTTCAGAGTTTAGTGACTATGCAGCTGTTTTTGATGAGCTCCTCAATGTCTGCTATACTCTCCACCAAGAAGGACAAGCTATAAGGTTATATAAATCAGTAGGTAGCAGATCACATTTTCAAGCACCTAGCTACAATCTGTGGCAAGTGGGAGGGGCATAAAAGCCAGACTAAATGCTAATTTTTTTAGCTTCTTGAAACCTCAAAAATCAGATTGAGTCACGTAGGATGACTGTGCAAAGCCTCCTGTTCATCAACATATGAGTTATCACCATTGTTGCAAATTGTGAGGGACAGAATCTTTCAATCGAGAAACTTGGACTATTACTCCGGAAAATCGTTATGGGCCTAGATGTCAGCACTGTTCAACGTTGGCTCTGGTAGTAGGAAGAACAACGAGGAACTGGAATGATAGCAAGAGGTGCACAGAGGCGAAACTCTGCACAGATGGATTGTGTGATTAGAAGAATGGCGCGTAATGATTCATTCTGTATTGCATGTGAAATTGGATGTCACATCCCAAGCCTGGCAAACAGTGTCTACGCACACTAGGAAATAAATCAGAGTCATAGGGTGAGATTTATCAAAAATGATGTAAAGGAAAACTGGCCTAGTTGCTGATAGCAAACAATCAGATTCCACCTTTCATTTTCCAAAGGAGCTGTTCAAAAATGAAAGGTGGAATCTGATTGGTTGCTATGGGCAACTAGTCCATTTTTCCTTTACACCAGTTTGTTTTTAGAGTGACATATTGCTATTAAGTTGAGCAAATCGAAGTCAAATGAATTTCCTAGATGCATCCTGTAGGAACCTTGATAAAACCTTTTGACGTTGTTAATTAATAGTAATTTGTAACTTGAAGCTTGGAGAGCCTACTTTAAACTTTTAGATACATACAGAAGTGTACCGTAGCTATAGGGGGTGCAGAGGTAGCAGTCGCTACCAGGCCCAGGAGCCTGAGGGAGCCTAAAGACCCTTGTGCCACATAAGAAGACACCGTTATTATAGAAAGTGCATGCTGGTCAAGTTACACCTCTGGCTGGAGGTAAGGGGTTCGGTCAAGAATTTGGCATTGGGGGTGCCGTTTCATTTTTTGCCTCAGGCAGCATGAAGGCTATGTGCTTTACCGCTCCTGGCCACAAAGCACTGAGGGAAGGGGGGGCCCTAGTTGAACTCTTGCACCAGGGTCCATGAGCCTTTAGCTACGTCCCTGGATACATAAAAACTTTACAGAGACTATATTGCTCCTGAGCAAGTAATAAATCCAATTTAACAAAAAGGCAGTTACACAGGGTGTGTGTTGCTGTATCTACATATACACAAGAAAAAAAACACACACCTAATGGGGAGATTTGTCAAAAGAGGTGTAAAGGAAAAGGAGCTTTGAAAAATCAAAGGTGGAATCTGATTGGCTGCTGTGGGCAACTAAGACACTTTTCCCTTATACCATTTTCATTAAATCTCCCCCAATGACTCTAACTGTAATGCTGCAACCAGTTTGCCAGTTTCCGGATGCTGTTTTTGATAAATCATACTCTTAGACTGCCTCACAATTTATTAAGGAAACCTAGGTATTAAACAATAACTTCCAGACATCAGCCTCTCGGAAGAGCCATAGAGTATTGTAGAGGTAATACTGGGAACAATAAAACATCTAAGACAATACTTTGGAGACTGCCTGAAATTTAAGACGTTTAATAGTAAAGAAATTTCCTTCACTAGACATAATATATTCAGTTTAACACAGGCCAGCTTTCTGAGTGCTACTTCCCCCAAACTGGTAGAGAACACCTGTTGTGGTTGAAGGTGCAGTCATCTTTTCCTGCTGATATAAAGTAATAGAATTTCCCAGACAATTATTTGAAGACCCGCGATCATCCAATATGTTGGAACCCAATGTAGAAAAAAAAATATTCTGGCCAATTTTCAAGCAGCTGTTCTTATTCAATAACGAGTGTTTGGCTTTTGAAAAATTTGGGCGTATTAAAAAGGAAAGTATTAGGATCCCCTTGTAAAAACATGATGTCCATGGTAATTGTATGGGAACCGATGGACTCCAAACAGTTTTTAGGTCATGTTCAGATGTAATGACTTGATGTGGTTTTCTATAAGTCCTTTTGCATTTGGGTGAGTCATAAAATCCATAGAATCACCATTGGTTGGAGGATTTTTATAAAATGATGAGACTTAGAATTCAGTTCATGGCCGTTAAACCTCTCCACTGAGCAAAAGGTCAATGTCAATGTATCTAAACTGAAAAAGCTGCAAAAAGAAAGAAAACCCAAATACAATTATATTAGGAAGTGTAGATCTAGTACAGAAAGCCTGTGTCGTTAACATATGCACATGTACCCAAACACAGTCATGCTAAATGAGGAACATATGCATATTATAACATTGCTGTTTATATAAGATGTTTTAACTTGAAAAGCCTTTCTTGAGTAGGTGGAAGTATTTACAGTTCGAATTTATCTTAATCCCCCAGGCACTATTGTTCTATGATGAAGAAAATATCCAGCTTTGTAATACTCAGCACTTGAGTAAACATTTGTGACCGTCTCCCTAGAGCATCAGAGCTACGAAGGAATCAAAAGTCAAGGAAAGCAAGAGAAAAACGCTCCTGTCAAGCAATATTTAAAGGGGTTATGCATGTTTGGGTGGTGAGGGGAAAAGGTTGGCAAATTCCCCCTCCTGTGCAGACCTGAGAAGTGAAGCATGATTAACTGCTTCCCAGAGCTGGCTCACTGCTCTTTCTCTACCCAACTTTGGCTTCTCCACTCGGATCCCTGGATGTAAACTTCTCGTTTGATGCCACTGCAGCCATTCTCTGGCAACAGAGGTAACCTGCATCCCTTGTGTCATGACAAATGGGACAGCAGGTCACTGATGCAGCCAGCAATGGGCTGCCAGTGGAGTCAAGATGGAAGTTCACATCCAGGAACCCTGGCAGAGCAACGGACCCCGAGAGCTCAGGACCAACTTTGGGAAGCAGGTAAGTATGATTCCCTTTGAAAGTCTACCCTGGATGACTTGCCTATCCCCCCCAAATGCAGAAGCCCTTTAATAAAAGCATTATAAGCAACAACCTTTAAGTCACATCTCAGTCTACATAAAATATCTGACATTAGTGGCCATGGTTTAGAGCTTTTATTAAAAAATCCAAAGTACTTTATATGACCCACTAAGGCCCCTTTCACACGGGCGAGATTTCCGCGCGGGTGCAATGCGTGATGCGAACCCACACTGAATCCTGACCCATTCATTTCAATGGGGCTTTTCACGCATCAGTTCGTCGTTGCGTGAAAATCGCAGCATGTTCTATATTCTTCGTTTTTCACGCAGCCCTGGCCCCATTGAAGTGAAGTGCGAATGCAATGCGTGATTCACTGATGGTTACTAAGAGATGTTGTTTGTAAACATTCAGTTTTTTATCACGCGCGTGAAAAACGCATCAAAACGCTTCGCACCCACGTGGAAAAAACTGAACGAATGTACGCAATCGCAGTCAAAACTGCACGCATCCGGACTGAATCTGCGACGCCCGTGTGAAAGAGGCCTAACAGATACAACAACAGGGGTAATTAAAGCAGTGTTCAGTCTTCTAAATAGAGCTCAGTATTCTGCAATAAAATAGTCAACAGAATGGGTAACTGCAGTAGGTCATCAATATCAGATCAGTAGGGTCTGACTTCCAGCACCTCTACTGATCAGCTGTTTGAACAGGCCCCAACACTCTCTGGTCACCGCAGACTCATCTTAGGCCAGTGACGTTATGTTCATCAGTCACACATCCTAGTTGTAGCTATATCCAATTCAAGGGGATGGGGCTGAGCTGTAATACTAAGCAGTCACTATCCATAGTATGGCACTTCTCTTGGTAAATTGTGAGGAGGCTGTAGCCCTCACTGGAGTACCTCAACTTCTTCAAACAGCTGATCAGTGGGGTACCAGGAGTTGGACACCCAATCATCAGATACTAATGACTTATCCTGATGATAGGATATCAGTATTAAACACTTTAGTTTTAAATGCCTCTAATTTTGTGTGTTACATTTTGTAAAAGCAATGCAGAAATCAGGCAAAAGTCCCGTATCTTCCCATTCTTCAGTTAGAACTTTACTAATAGATATAAATGTACATATCCATAGTGCTATTTCAACCTCTTACAAAGCACAGTCTCCTTCCAAGTAACGGGAAAATAAATTATTTCAGTTATTAAAATTGGTGGTGACAATTTCTTAATTTTTTTTTATTACCATGTATAAGTTCATATAGAAGAAAAAAAATCTTATCATCTCTGCAAATGGTGCCTCTTTCTTATCTTTCTTAGCAATGCACATTGGCGAGAAATGCTAAATCACATGCATCGAGTCGCACAAACAATTATTGAAGAGCCGCAGTATATATATATATATATATATATATATATATATATACATATGTAATGTACCCTGGCAAACTATAATAAGGATTTTATCAATTTACTCTTTGACTTTTTATGTTTTTCTTAAAAATGGATTTCAAGGACAAAGGGAGTTAAAAGAATGCACTCGCAGACAGAAAAGGGAGTAGGGAAATACAGACCAGACTTTTTTTTCTCCCACTGAACACCACTGGAATTATAAATAGGACAATTCATCTCGCTCTGTGTTATGTTATACAGTAAAGGGTCAGACTCCAGCAGACACAAAGAGAATCAAATAGTGATGTATATGTGAAAAGGCACAGCAAGGAACACGGTCAGGTTGGGTAAAGAAACCATAAGGGATCTAGAGAGATCTGGGGAAATAATTAGAGGAAGTTGAGCAGAAGTTCAAGATTATTATTAGTATATTGGCGCCGCACAATTTCATGATAGGTGATATTCAGCAAATTTTTTTTTAGATTAATTAGAAAAACAATAGAAAATATGGCGATTTTTATCTAAAAGCTGTCATTAATATACTGTAATGTTCTGGGTCTCTGGCTGGTGTTAAATGCACGACTCTTCAGTGCCAGCTCTAGACATCATGTCATTTAATTATCCATTAAATGAATGGTAAAATCTATGCAAATGTTTCCAACAATCTGTAACCAAATAGCTGAATATCTGTATTCAAAAGCTACAGCAGCATCATCCATTTCTACCAAGAAGACCACCAGACACTGTCTTTATGCTCTAGAACAGTGTCATGTTTATCCTGCAAGAAACTTGACTAAATAGTAAACAATCTGCACCATATCTTCCTGACTACACGCATTCTGCTGCAGAGTAACGTATTTTTGACATGTTTTATGGAAATCTCTAACAGTCAATGTAAAAAAAACGGCTTAGATGGACATAAGGCAATACAAATAAGGGATGCTCATCTTCCCATTCCACCACCAAACCCATTCAAACGTTTGCTGGATGCTCTTCAGGTCTTTTCTTCCTGATCAGCAAATCACTGGTCTCAGTGGTGGCCTGCCCCAACCAGTGATTGGCTAAGCAGGCATTTCCAGCGTGTTTAGGCGGCAGGAAGTGAAGTCCAGCGGTGACCATATAAGAGTTGGAACAGGAGTGGCAGGGAAAGAGTAAAGTGAGTATCTCTTATTGTATTGTTTTACTTCAATTTTAAATTCACCTACCAGATATCCCTTTGTAAGTGATACACCAGGCAAAAGCTTAAAATGCAGCTACTGCCCAGAATGGAGGCACCCTCCCCAGCACCTTGTGCCTTCTGTGAGGTCACTTCCCCAGCCTGCCTGGACACTGGGTAATGGTTGTCAACAAATAAAAAGGAAATTACCCACTGCCTCTTCACCTGCACACTTTCACAATGTACAGCCTGCACAGTCATTTCCTGACAATTTCCCAGGCCCGTCATGAGAGCCACTAACTGGGACCTAAGAATATATTCTAGTTGCAGAAGTGACCTACCAGAAAACATTTAAGGACCCCTTTTTTGGCAGGGATCATATATATGAGAGGTTTTAGCTGCAGTAGGCTCCTCCACTTCGAATTTTGACGAGTATTTGCTTAGGACCTGGAAAAAAACTTGCACCCATTGTCAGCATCACCTTTGCTTCTTGATTGCATAGGAGACCCCAACTTCCTTGTCTTAACATCAGTGGCCATCTACTCCCTTTTCCCTTGACATTGGGTGTGTGATCTGCGCAGTACCTGGGTTGCAATAGGCATGGTCTACATCTGTTTTGATGTTATGGGATGAGGCTGTTGGAGTCTTATGTATGGTATACTATAAGAATATGCAGACTATGGAACTGGTTATTGTCATCTAAATGATGATCCAGGTGCATCTGCAAATTAATACTTCCTCTTCAAGTCTGCAAAATGTTTGTGGGTTTCTGTCCCCTAAATGAGGACCCTACATATGGCCAGTCTCATTGTTCTCCCAACCCGTATGAATACCTATGATTAGGACACCTGACTATGAGTGGGTAGGTGTTATCTAAATGATGATGCCACTAAGCGGTTGTCCTATCAGTTTTAGTTGGTACCATTGGCCATCTGTACCCGGCTTCTATTATCCTTCCAGTTACCGATGACGTGATAGGTCACTTCCGGTTTCTGGTCACCTTTGTTGCCTGGTTACCGATGACATGATAGGTTACTTCTGGTTTCTTTTGGCATGTTGTTTGTTTCCTGTAAATTGTAATCACACGTGCTCTTTTGGGGCTTCCTGCTGTGCCACTCCTATGAATGGTGTCTGTTCCAGTCTCTATGCTACACCATCACTACAGTAAGTGTAATTATTTTTCATGCTCTCTGATAATATGATAATTTAACATGGTGGTTATTCACTATTGGTGGATGACTGTGTATTGTACAGTATGGTGGGTGGTTCACCCTTGGATATTGTGTATTTAAACAATAATGTATATCTTCACTTCTGGCTTGATAAAGACTAGATATAGTCGAAACGTGGCCATATTTGATGCAGATTATTGAATAAACCACATGAATTGGAAGAGTGCTGCAGCTTTCCTTTATTTAATAGACATACCATGTCTATTTTAGTAAATAAGTGTATTTCCCATCATTTACATTAAACTTCTGATTTATAAAAACACTGCAGAGCAATATCAGAACTTAAAACATTTTTTCATTTTTTTTCCTTCTGAATATTCCATTATCAGATATGAATTGTTAGACTTGACAACATCGTTTTAACATAGGAACGTGGAATTAAGAACTCAGATGAAAGTATGCAGCCAAATCCTCTGAATTATGGTGAAGATGAAATACAGACACAGAGAAAAGTCTTAAAGAAATCCAATCTGCTTGAAAATTGAAACTACTTTCACTTGAAAGTTACTCCTTGATCATGGATAAAAGTTGTAAAATTGTCAAAAAAAATGCCCTCTCTGTATGTGTAGCTAAGAATGATTTCTTTTTTATTTTTCTCAGACAACCAAGAGGTTACATTACATACTTATTAATTTCTGACACGTTAAGTTGTGATTTATATTCAAAAATACTACACTATATCTGGAAAACCCAAAAGATCAGCCTCAGCTACTGAAAAAATAACGGTATTCAGAAAATCACTGGATATCTAGCAGAATTTTATTATAGGGAATGTCACTTGATTTACACTTTATATCTTACAATACTAATGTGGACTATGTGGCACTTTACTCATACATCTTTATTTCAACATCTGGGTCCGTGTCAAAATCCATGTCCTGATGGATCCGTTATGATGCCCATTGACTTCTATTATTATGGAATGAAAAACGGAATACCTCTTAAAGGCTTCCGTGGTGCATTCCGTCATAGCATTCTGTTATATTCCATGATAACGGAATCCATAATGGAATTGCACAAATACCTGAACACCGAACCCGAACTTGAAAAACACAAGTTCACTCATCCCTACTCACAATCAATTGCTATAGATATAACAATGCCAGTTGCTTATGCAATTGCAGACCTGGACTTCACTTATAGCAATCACCTTTCCCTGGTACTAACTATATGTCAGTTCTCAAATATCCAAAAAGGCTTACTGTAGGGCCAAATTATATAACAACCAAAAGTTGGCAAGAATAGTATTATGAAGCGCACAGCAAAAGAAGCAGGTAACAAATACACAGACGTTATATCAACCAATAGATAACAGGACCCGCATGATTATGTTAAATGGATGAAGGAGATGGGAGCCCAGCACTAAAGTAGACAGGAGATGCTGATGGTATGCATATGAATGACAATGAACACAGTTAAAGACACTGCAGAACTGTAAAGGCAGTAAGACAGCCAAAGTCTAATAGAAACCAAACTCAATAGACAATAAAAAGTATCCATATGGAAACAACACACAACAAACTTCAATGCTTGTAGCTAGCAGCAATGAAAGATAGGAGAAAAATGGGTCCCAAGTTACACTGACACAACACAAACAGGCTAGAACAGGTAACAAGAAATACAAGCAATCTGGACATAAATGCAAAGAGCATAAGCTATACCAAGCAACGGGAGGGGCAAAAGGAGTGAACATTTAGGTAGAAATCAAGTTTATTAGGTTTTCAAGAAGTTTTCAATTATGAAACAAGAATACAGAGAAAATAATCATTCAGCAAAAACAATTGGCCACACTAGCATTAATCCTTAGGTCTAAAATTACTAAGAAGGTAGCAAAACGTTAGACGCTATCTAAGGCAATCATCAACTGAAGCTATCCATGCATTAACTGAGAGAAGAAGAAAAAAGGGAAAAATAAAAAGAGGGTAGGGATTAGAAGGAAAGGAGATGTTACAAAGGAGAGGAAGGAATGGAAGGAAACAAGAGGTTTGGGGAGAAGCCATACGAGGAAGGTCGAACTCTACCCGGTCGTCTCTCAAGTAAGGTAACGAGCAAGTCTTCCGTGTTCTCTGAAGTGGAGCCACACAGACCAGATCTTCTCAATCTGTGCTCCCCTGCCATGGGCCTCGCCCATCAAGCTCTCCATTCTGTATATATGGGTCAGCTCAGTGAGCCTATCCTGTACAGAGGGAGCGACGTCTGATTTCCAGAATCGTGGAAGGAAGTTCCGGGCTGCCGCCAAGAAGTGCCGTAAGAGGCCCCGTTTTATAGTCTTCAGAGGGCCAGGAATCATGGAGAGGAGCGTCATCTGCGGGGATGGAGTAACCTGTGTACCCAACAATAGAGAAAATGGATTGCCAAAAGGATTGTATACGGGGGCAAGACCACCAAATATGGAGCATGTTGCCTATTCCCAAGCCACAGCGCCAGCAACAGTTGGGTACCTCAGGAAACCACCAATGAAGAAGGTCCTGGCATCTATACCAGCGAGTCAAGATCTTGAAGTTCTTTTCATGGGCCAAGCAGGGAACCGGCATCTTGTGTGTCAAAATGAAGCACTTTTGCCAATCGCTGTCAAACAGCGGACTCAGGTCCTCCTCCCATGCTCCATCATAGGACAGCAGAGGGTTATTGACACAGGAGAGAAGGTTTCGGTACAGCTGAGAGATAATATGTGCAGGCGGGCTTTGCTGAAGAAGCAACGACTCCAGAGCAGTTGGCGTGGAGCAGACTATGCCCTGAGGATAGCGCATTGAAAGGTAAGTCTTGAGTTGAGCATATTCGAACCACGACAGATGTCCCCCCAGGGCACTCGCCTGCAACTGAGCAAAGGACTGGAGCGCCATCTGGCCCTTGAATACCTCATGCAGTCTGGCACCCCCGGGACGCGACTAGACCAGAAAGGAATCCCTACTGACAGTGGGAGGGAATACTGGGTCGTTGAATAGAGGGCTCATCCATCCTGGACATCTAGAAACCCCCCAGACTCTCAAGGCATGGTCCCAGACCCGTAGGAATTGGGTTGTCAAAGGCGGGAGAGATGAAGTAGGTGGCCGATGGATCGGAGCTACCCAGGGGAGAGAAAGAAGGGACAAGGGGACGAGAGAAGTCTCGAAGGAGACCCACTGTTTAGTTGGGACGTGATGAAACCAGTCAAGTACTCGCAGCAGGACTTTAGCACGATAATAGAGGTGAAGATCGGGAAGCCCAGCCCCACCCTCTTCCTTCTGCCTGGTCAAGGATCGGAACTGTACTCTAGGGTGGGTCACTCCCCAAATAAAATGTCGTATAGCCTTCTGCAGTTTAGTGAAGTAAGCACATGGGGCAAAGATGGGGAGAGCCTGGAATAGGTACCAGAAACAGGGTAGTATGTCCATCTTCACTACATTGATCCGTCCAAACCACAATAGCAGCGATTTGTCATATGATTTGAGGTCAGCCAGGGTACGAGTTAGGAGAGCTGAGTAGTTTCGGGAGAACATTTCAGACATGGAGCATGATAGGTAAATCCCCAGATACTTTAGGGACCCCGCTTGCCATTTAAAGGAAAAAGCCGCCGCGAGGCTGGACACGACCGATGCAGGGAGAGAAACATTAAGTGCCTCCGTCTTGTGGTAATTGACCTTGAAGTTGCTAACTGCACCAAAGTGGTCAAATTGTGACATAAAGCAATAGGTCATCGGCAAACAGGGACAATTTGTAGTGAGTACCCCGAAGTGAAACACCCAAGATATCAGGAGATCTGCGTAGGGCCATGGCCAAGTGCTCCATTGCGATGACATAAAGCAGGGGTGACAAAGGGCATCCCTGTCTCGTGCCGTTTGCAATAGTGATGGGCTGGGACAACAGTCCGTTAACCCTCACTCTGGCAGCAGGGGACTTGTAGAGAGCAAAGATGCGGTGTAACATGGAGGGACCAAGTCCAAGGTGACCCAATGCGGAATGCAAAAATTGCCAATGGACTCGGTCGAACGCCTTTTTGGCGTCGACCGAGACCAGGCAGGTTGGGATAGCTGCTGTGCGAACGTGGTGCATAAGGAGAAGAGTCTTATTAAGGTTGTCTCTAGCCTCCCTGCTTGGTACGAATCCCACCTGGTCCGTATTGACGACCTGAGGCAGAATAGGTAGTAAACGGTTGGCCAGCACCTCCCTGCTTGGCCAGAATACAATTTCACGTCTGCGTTAATTAGAGAGATAGGCCTATAATTTGCAAAGGAGGACGCGTCTTTTCCAGGTTTCTGTATAACTGAGATGGTAGCCAACAACATTTGAGGGGCGAAAGTGCAATCGCCAGTGATGGAGTTAAATACCTGTACCAGAAAGGGGGACAATTGAGATGTAAATTCCTTGTAGAACCTGGCCGTTAAACCGTCCGGTCCAGGGCTTTTTCCGGAAGGGGTTCCTTTTAGGGCCAAATTCAACTCTTGATCAGTAAAGGCATCCTCTAGGGTAGCAAGCTGCTCAGGGGGTACAGAGGGGAGGGCCGTTTCAGAAACGTAGGCATCGACTCGCTTCCGAAAGGCCGTCGCCTCCATATCAGCCAAGGGACCGCGTATGCCGTACAAGGACTGGTAGAAATCTTTAAATGTAGCGACTATATCTTCAGGCCTATGGACCACTGAACCCCCAGGGGATTTCACTTTTGGGACAAAAGTCCGCTGGGGTTGGGGATGTATAAACCTGGCTAGTGAGGCCCCACATTTGTTGGAATATTCACAGTAATGGGAGCTCACTCCCTCTAAACTGTGCATACTTTCTATCTAATAGGGCTCGCAACTGAGCGGGTGTATCCATCAGGGAAGCAAGCACATTGGGATCTCGAGTCTGTTTGTGGGAAATCTCAGCCCGGTGTATCTGGGACAGAAGCTGTTGTACTTTCACCCCCTTTTCCCTCTTAAGACGTGCGCCCTGCTGGATGAGTATGCCCCTAACCAAGCATTTTAAGGCCTCCCACTGGTATGGAAGAGGCGTTGTGTCTTGAGTATGAACCGCTAGAAAGTCCGAGATGGATTTACAGATCGCCTCCCTACACACCGAGTCCGAGAGCAGGTTGGGGTTAAGGCGCCAGGACCATTCCCTAGGTAGCCCCCCTGGGATCGAAAATGAGACCATGAGGGGAGCATGATCTGTCCAGACCATGGCCCCAATCGCGGCCCGAGGGCGCCAAGACAGCAAGCGATGATCAACAAAAAAGTAATCATGCCGGCTGTAAGAGCCGTGTGCAGGTGAGTAGTAAGTATAGTCTCTAGTGTCGGGGTGGAGAATACGCCAGACGTCCACCAGGTGCATGTCAAAAAGTACCTTACAAAAGAGGCGAGTCTGTGTAGAAGAGAGTTGCGAGTGTCCCGAGGAAGAGTCCATCAGACGATCCATAACTAGGTTAAAATCACCTGCCGTCACTACAAGGCCCTCTGCAAACTCCGCCAGCCGCTTCAGAATGCGTTTGCCCACCCGCACTTGGTCCTGGTTTGGGAGATAAACATTCGCAAGGGTGAAAAGGCGCTCATAAATGCAAAGCTTAACAAATACAAAGAGGCCTGTTGGGTCTGATTCATGACCAATGACAAAAGCCGGGAGGGATTTATGTATTGCCACACTAACCCCTTTCGTTTTAGCTTCTGGGTTAGTGCTGTGAAACCAGGTTGTGTAATAACGGTTTTGCAACACCGGCAGATGCCCCGACTTGAAATGTGTTTCCTGAAGACACAGTATGTGAATTTTTTGTTTATGCATTTGGTAGAGGATATGTGACCGTTTCTCTGGGGTATGAAACCCTCGGACATTGAGGGAGCAGAGTTGGAGATTCGCCATTTCCCGCAGGCAATCAGGTATACACAGGGGGTTCAAACAGACTACATCGGGAAAGGAGACAAAAAAGGCTGGGGGGGTCAAGACAGGGACAAGAGACAAGAGAGACGCAAAGAGGAGACTAGAAAAAGAAAGAAGGGGAGACAACAAGAGTATACGTGAAGAAAAGGTCCCTCAACCAAAGGGGACCAAAACCCTAAATCACTAAGAGCTAGGGTAAACAGATACTGTCAATTAAGACAAAAGAAAAGCGCCAAATTGGCACTCGTAAATCTAACGGAGGGTGATCGGAAATCAGAGCCAGAGTATCCCTCCGGCCCTGCCCGAGCATAAAGGCATACTAAGAACCCAAACTGAGGGGAAGTAACAATAACTAGCAAACTGTAGTGCAGCACAACTAGGCACTTGTAGGAACCTCGTGGGGGTGGTAAGAGGTAGGTGACAAAAGGGGAGCTATGAATGGAGAAGGAATATGGTGGAGGCTGATAGGGAGCTGCTTGTATAAGAAGGCTCAAAAACAAAACCGCTCCCTAATCTCGTGAGAAGGAACATACAGTATTTTCTCCTAGTAATAGAGCCCCCATATTACCAGAATATACAATTGCAATCCCCCATTCCCATTATTCCCTAAGTAACCCCGATCAACAGATCCCTACGGCACTCCACCATAATACTGCAGGAACCTCCTCCTCCCCTTTCAAAAATTGAGTCCCGCAATAAGGCACAATACACCCGATACAGTCACCATGTCACCGCCGATCCGAAAAGAAAAGCTGGAACCATCTGCAAATGGCTCTATGTTGCCAAAAGTCATCTCTCAGTATCAGAAGGACGTGTATCTGGGCGTTGTCTCCGCCGGACAGGCGAGGACAAGGAAGAGGGTCTGACTTCTTGCCGACGTGGTGCTCGCTGCGGGATCAAGGAGACCAGAGGCCAGTCTGCTGCGGAGACTGAAGGGAGGTCCAGTGTGGCCAGCAGTTCCGGAAGATCCTCAGGGGAACGCAAGTAGTGGGTGCGGGGGCCCCGGCGAATCACCAATTGAAATGGGTACCCCCAATTATATGGGATATTGCGTTCACGTAGGAGAAGCAGTAGAGGGCGAAAGGCTCTGCGCTTGGCGAGGGTGGACCGAGAAAGGTCTTGGAGGAGTTGCACATGGGCGCCATCAAATACGATTTCATCTTTAGCGCATGCTTTGCGCATTATGTCTTCCTTAAGCTGGAAAAAATGCACCCTGCAGACGATGTCCCTGGGTCGCGCCAGGTCAGGGCTAGGCGGGCCGAGTGTGCGATGTGCCCTGTCTATGATCAGCTCCTGTGTCGGGGGCCTTCCCAGGAGGCCGCTAAACAAGCCCTGTAGAGTAGGAATCAGGTCCTGCTGCTGAATAGCTTCAGGGATCCCCCGCACCCTAATATTGTTCCTTCTATTGCGGTTTTCTGCATCTTCCATCATATCAAAAAGCTGCTGCAGCTGCTGAGAATGTGTATCAAGCACACGGCGGACATCAGTAATCTGGGACTGGTGGGCCTGGGTGGTGTCTTCTAATAACTGCACTGAGGTGGAGAGCGTTGTGATATCTTCACGCAGGGACCGAATCTCAGTCCTACATACTGATTCCAGGCGGGTCAGATACCGCTCCATGTCTGATTTAGTAGGCATTGCTCCTACCTGGTCCATGAGGGCTTGTAAGTCAGCTGCCACGCTTGGATCTGGCATTGCTGGGGTGGCGGGGTCCTGAAAAATCAGTGAATGAAAGTTCAGCTGCTGAGAGGGAGCAGCGCTATCACCCTGCTGTATGGTGGCAGGAGGAGGCTGACTGGCCGCCATTACAGGTGAGGCGGGCAGGAGAGCGGGTGCAGCGGAGGTATCAAAAATCGGCGGATACCGTTTCTAGTGTGGCCAGAAGGACTCTGGGGCTGTGCTGGGGTGTTCTGGCGGCATTTCCCCCGCATGAGGGCTCAAGTGTGCTGCTGTGCGACGCTGATAAGTGGGCAAACGGGCCGGAGGAAGCGGGAGCTCTCAGCAAGCGCAACCGTCCGGCGCAATTTCCAAGCCACGCCCCAAAAGGAGTGAACATTTGAAGGAAGGTTAACCAATCAAAAATTGCTCCCTCAATTAACCAGGCTAAGCAAGGTTTATTAGCTCTGCAATGAAAATATGCAGATTCCCCTTAGCTAGAATTAAGTTCAGGAGTCCAAATCATAAACCAAATTCAATACAATATCGCAAATTGCTAGGAAAACACCTGGCTGCAATTCAAATCAGAACCACTGGGTGTGTAAACATAGACAAATATAGAACAGACATCTTGTGACACAATATCATACAAAGCTACATACATTGTAGGTAAGGTATATATAACTATAGATTTTCTCACATATATGAAATGAAAAATGAAAAAAAAAAGAAAAATAAGAAATGAAATGAAAAGTGAATCAGAAATGAAAAGTGAAAGGAGTGCCAGCAGTTAGATGCATACCAACATCTGTACAATAGAAAATAATAAAAAATACCGCAGCAGATCCAATAAGTGAAAAATGTGTGTCCTTTTATTCACCCAAACAGCGACATTTCTGCCCTCTTACTGGGACCATTCTCAAGCTTGTTCTATCTTTAGAACTATCTTTAGAACAGAGCCCGCAAAGTGAAGGATAGCGCACCGCGTATGCTCAGCCAGCCTCCAGTTAATACTGCGGGAATGCTGAAAATAACTGAGTGGTGTGCTCAGCTATTTTTGGCAATCTCATTGAAATGAATGTGAAGTGCACCACTCAAGTGCAGCCACTGCTCTCTTCATTTCTATCGGGGTGACAGAAATAACTGATCCTAGTGATATCCCCCCTAATGCCTGAGGTGAAAAAACCCCATTAAGATTCACATTCGAAATTTTTTAGCACAACACCACATTTATTAATGGCAAGAGCAATTTGGTTTTAGAGACATTATCATCACTTTGCTGTCCCCAGTGCAACTTACAATCTAAGTTCCCTGTCAGTATGTCTTTGGAGTGTGGATGGAAACCAGAGTACCCAGAAGAAACCCACACAAACACGGGGAGAACATACAAACTCCATGCCCCTGGTCGGATTTGAACCAAAGACTCCATACTTCCCTGTGTGAGTATAATAAGCCAGAGGTGGTATAAGGAAAACATGTCTAAGATATCTACTGTTCGGACAGTAATAATAAATCTTCCCCATTGCTCTGAGCTACAAAAAAATTAAGAGAGAATGGATACATGGATAATCGAAAAGCAAGTTTGGCCATAGTGACCTAACCATCTTGCTCTCAGTATAACAGCTCCGGATAACTTAAAGGGTTTCTGTCACCAGTTTTGGGCACATAAAACAGGATGACATTTGCAATGTGCAAATGTCACCTGATGCCCAAACTGGTAATAATTTTTTTACTGGTGCCCCCGTTTTTGTAATAAATGAACTTTTGTAATATGTAAATTAATCTCACTAGGTGCAAGGGGCGGTAACCCTGCACCTAGGAGCGCCGTTTCCCTACCTTTATTCACGCCCCCTTTTCTTGTGATGGACAGGGCTAGGCAGCTCGCTCTATGTGCTCCTGGCCCTGTCCGTGCTGGAAATCCCGCGCCTGCGCCGTGCGGACTTCATTCGGCGCAGGCGCAGTGAGTGCCGATGGCTGCCGGGCTCCCAGCTTCCTCACTGCGCCTGCGCCGCCTTCTCTTCCGGGTGTACTGTGACGTCATCGGCGCAGGCGCAGTGAGGAAGCCGGGAGCCCGGCAGCCATCGGCACTCACTGCGCCTGCGCCGAATGAAGTCCGCACGGCGCAGGCGCGGGATTTCCAGCACGGACAGGGCCAGGAGCACATAGAGCGAGCTGCCTGGCCCTGTCCATCACAAGAAAAGGGGGCGTGAATAAAGGTAGGGAAACGGCGCTCCTAGGTGCAGGGTTACCGCCCCTTGCACCTAGTGAGATTAATTTACATATTACAAAAGTTCATTTATTACAAAAACGGGGGCACCAGTAAAAAAATTATTACCAGTTTGGGCATCAGGTGACATTTGCACATTGCAAATGTCATCCTGTTTTATATGCCCAAAACTGGTGACAGAAACCCTTTAATCTTCCTATAGTACAGTGCCTTGCAGCCTGAAATGTGGCAAAAGGTTGAAAAGTTCCAGGGGGCCGAATACTTTCGCAAGGCACTGTAGTTACGCAAGCAAAGTCTTTATGTGGAATTAATTCCTGACAGAAATTAGCTGTTGCAGCATAATTCTATTTAAAAAAAAGTCAAAGAACCAACAACACTTCAGCAGCCATGATCCGCTCAACATGGTTCCATCAAAATCTTTGGAAGAGTGATTGATCTTTTGAGTTCCTATGCGGATACGAGAATTCCTCATGTGTGCTCATTATATGCAGATCTGTAAGTAGGGAACATTAGCAAAGCAAAATTGTGTTTTTCTAAAAAAAAGGCCATGTGTTTGTAATATGTTTTAGTAACCGAGATTCTAGGCCAAAACCATTTATTTAGCAATGTGTCTGCCGCTTGCTAATATCTTCCTTTTTTCACAGGTCCTTGCTTAGATTTATCCTTGTTTATCCACATCGTTAATCAGCAATATATAATTTATTTGTTGAATTAGGAATAACAGAAAGAAAAAAAAACTGCTTTATGTTACTCTAGAGAGAACTTTCATTGAAATCAATCCATCTGCATGTTTTGTCTTGTGACTATGTCTTATATTAAAGCTGGATAGGAACTGTTAGAAGATCCAAAAGCTAAGTTTGGGAGGACAGGTGCACAGTGTCTTATTCATACATTTATTGGCTAGCTAGGAGAATAAAGATAAAAATAAGGTTCTCTTCCATTTATTAAATTGCTTACAAATGATCTAAGTATGATGACATTCCTGGTTGAGGCATTTGTCTAAGGCCCTTTTTTACAAGCTGATATACAGACAACCCTTGCCCGATTGTTGGTCCAAAGTAGAGCTGCATTTACATGCAGCAATTGTCCTAAATGGGGAAGAACAATCACTACTGCGATCATTCTTCAAAATACAGATTCCTGGTTTGCATATGAACGCTCATCCCCGATTATTGCCCCAACCCTCAGACTGTATAAAAGGGCCTTAACGTGTTCCTAAACTTTCAAGTAAAGTTTATTAAAAATGAATGTGATAAAATGGATTTTTGTAAATATAATATTATGTATATGGTAGATGGGAAACCTGTTAGATTTTGCACCTAATGCAGCAATTGTAATAAAAGAACATTATATATATCTATATTTCATCTCCACCACTTCAGACCCGCAGATTCGATCCTCCTCACCAACCTTTGTTTGTTTGGCTGCAGCAATGATGTACCTGTCTATTCCATGTGACTGCTGCAGCCAATCATTGGCCTCAGCAGCCATGTGCCATATACAGCTAAGGACAGTGATTTTCTCAGCGGTATTAAGGGTATAAGGGTACATCGTGGCTGGTGCCAAGAAAATGATGTTATGGCTGCAGGAGCAGGGAGTGCCGGCATTGGAAGCAGCGGGGGGATGAAATCGGTCACATGCATTAGGAAACATTTTTTTTAAAAATAACTCTGACAACTCCTTTAAGAATCAAAGGTGTTCCTTCTGTTTTGAAATAAGGGGAAAATTACATAGAACTGTAGGCAGGATTTGGTCAGGATTAATGGTGTCCTCAGTGCTGAGAAATACAGGCAGATATTTATCCGTCATGAAATGTTATTAGGGCTCCAAATGTATTCTGCTTCAAGACAACGACCCCAAACATACAGCCAATGTCATTAAGAACTATCTTCAGCATAAAGAAGAACAAGGAGTCCTGGAAGTGATATTATGGCCCCCACAGAGACCTGATTTTATTATCATCAAGTCTCTCTGGGATTACATGAAGAGACAGAGGCTGAGTAAGCCTTCATCCACAGAAGTTCTGTAATTAGTTCTTCAAAATGTTTGAAACAACCTTCCAGCTGAGTTCTTTCAATAACTGTGTGCAGGTGGACCTAGAAGAACTGATGATGTTTTGAAGGCAAAGGCTGATTGCACCAAATGTTGATTTGATTTAAATTTCTCTTTTATTCATTCACTCTGCATTTTGTTAATTGATAAAAATAAACTATTAACACTATTTCTGAAACCATTCTTACTTTACATAATTTTTTCATACCTGCTTAAAACTTTTGCACAGTACTGTAAATGACATAGCCATACACAGACAGAGGGCAATCTATGTAATGAATGCTGGTTAAAATGCACTTTCACTGTATACAAAATTGGCAATTCTATAACATAGGCACTTGTGTATGGGGCATAACAGTTTCTTACTACCAACCACATTCTCTGCCTAAGATAACATCAGGATTATCAGGAAGGATACTCATTTACAAGGACTTATATTGGGAAATAACATTTTCATGATCTAGGGGCATCATTATAATTTAAAAGCTCTAAACTATTTCTACCAGATAATGCCTGTAGAGGTGCATATTGGGTGACCACATAAAGACCACGTATTTCTTATAATGATGTCACTCTGTTAGACATGGATAATCTGTCATCCATGACCATGGTGCCATTTAACCCTGGCTGGTGTTACCTATTTTCAGATGACATGGTTCGCCAGAGCAATTCTGTTATTAACAGCATACCAGAGAACTACAGGTTTAGCAAGTCCCCAATATTTTCTGTCAAGTACCTCCAAATCGGACGTACTCTTTGAATGACCGGTACACAATGTTATTAGGTAAAATGCTGTTACACTGAATGCTGATTATACATAACATGCAACACAATAAAAGCGCATTCAAAGCTTCTGCCCTTCATTATCCTTTGGCATCAGAAATGCAAAGTAAGGCAACAATTACACTTTACTACCGGGGAGGTTTTGAATATTTTATCAACCGCAACACAGATGGTCAAGTCTCTAAGTGTCCAGATCTGATTTCTTTCTTGAATGCCTCTCCAGAAATGCATTTCTATTGTTTTCATAATCCAAATTACTTGAAAGACAAGCGAAACAAAAGCAGTAAAAACAAAGTATGGGGAACATCATAAGCCAAAGAAGTGTTGACATCAGCAATGCTTCAAGGCTAATTGACCTCATGGTTATGATGCAGAGAAGTAAACATACTGTACCTCCCTTATACTGGAGAACACTGCGCTGACTTAATACCTTTCTCATGATGGAATCGTTTTTGTTTTTTTTTTACTAAATCGCCAAGAAAAAAGTAAGGTTTTCTTTTTGCCCATAGATGACATGACCCCAACCAGATATCACAGAACTTCTTGTCTAAGCAAAATTGTTAAGTTTCAAGATACGCCAAATTTAACAAAGATGTGACATTTGATACAAGGTACGACAATGCAGACTCAAGCAAAACTGACTTCCAGTATTACCCTCATGATAAATTTCCACTCCCATCATTTTAGTTGCACATAAATAGGTGGACATAAACTAGTCATACTAGATGGTGTCTGACCATCCACCACAGACAGGCATGCTCTACTTAGCCAAAAATGCATGAGGAAGATGGGAGCAAACTGCTCTCAGACTTCTTTGGCATTGGATTAATTCCTGTGGAAACTAAACATTTGGCATGTTGAATGTCAACATATCTGACCCTTCTTTCCAGAGTTGAGACTCCGCTATACACATACTGTAACCATAGCCAGTTGGTTCCACTGAAACTAAGAGGTTTGTCCGACTACATGGGTACCAATATTCTTTATAATGCAGTGAGTAAAGATCTACTAATTAAACTGAAACATATTTATCCAAATGTTGCTACAGATTCTCAGACTTACAGAAAAAAATGTTAAACAAAGTAACAAAATCATGGCACTTCCAGATGGTAATCCAGTTAATAAAAAACTACAGTCAACCTCTTTCCATTCTTAAAGGAGTTTCTAGTAGTAAAACATTGATGACTTTACCTCAAGATAGGTTATCAATATATGTTCAGTGGGGGTCCAACTCATGTCATCCCTGCTGATCAGGGAGGATTTTCCATAGAACTTAGAAGGAAATTTCCCAGTGGGCCCAGGGGGCCACTCAAGCCTTCCTCTCTGCTGCTGGCCAGATATATGATGAGATCTCAGCGGTAATTAGGCCTCTTTCACATTAGCGGCAGCACGGATCTGGCAGGTGAAAGGTGTGCCGGATCCGTGCTGCCGCAGGGACATGTGTGGGGCCAGAACTGTGCTCCGGCCCCACACATGTCACACAGTACAGACACACACACAGACATAGACACATACAAATACACATACATACTTACATGCTCCCGGCAGGTCTCCACAGCGCAGGAGGAGCAGGATGGCGCGCACATAGGACGATTCCCCACAGCGCCCTCTGCTGGGCGCCAGGTGGAATCGTCCTATGTGCGCGCCGTCCTACTCCTCCTGCGCTGTGGAGACCTGCCAGGAGCATGTAAGTATGTATGTGTATTTGTATGTGTATATGTCTGTGTATGTTTATGTGTATGTGTGTATGTATGTATGTGTGCAGGTCACCATTGTGTCACACCAAACGGATCCATCCGCATTGACATCCATTGGGGGTCATTCCGGATCCATCTTGGTGCGGATAAACAGCATGGAGAGCAAACCGCAGCATGCTGCGGTTTGCTCTCCAGTCTGAAGATGGAATGGAATGCTTTTAGGAGCATTCCTTTGTCTTCAGTTCAGTTTTGTCCCCATTGACAATGAATGGGGACAAAACTGAAGTGTTTTATTCCGGGATTGAGCCCCTATGACGGAACTCAATACCGGAATTTTAAAACGCGTGTGAAAGTAGCCTAAACTCTGAGAATCAGGTACTCATGTACCCAGCCAACTACCTCACATGCCCTCCTGAATTTAACTGCTGTGGCCCCACCTCCTAGGCCCCCTGCTCCATATCCACCACAGAGGGACAACTTTTGGGGAAGTATATTGTGCTTCAGTGTGGTATATGTTTCTCTGATAAGACATTATTTTGCACTATGGTATTGTTGACCCTTCCTACTTGCATTGCTCTGCCTTCTGTCAATTTGGACTCACCTACAACATTGGCCCACTTTTATTTTTTTTTCCTGGGCCACTTAAGTTCCCAGTCCACCCCTGCCACTGATCAGCTGTTTGAAGATGCCTCGGAGCTCCAGTGAATGGTGTAGCCTCGTCCTAGACCAGCGACAACATGTTAATCAGTCACACAGCCTATGTGCAACTCAGTCCCTTCAATGAATGAACCAAGCACAGCCACTATACGATGCGGGGCGCCATGCTTGGTATGCAGTAAGAAGGCTACAGTGATGAGTGGAGTTAGAGACCTATCGATCAGATATTGTACTCCCAGAAAACTCCTTCAAATGTCTGTTCATAGACAATGATAAATGACATTCATCACACAGACAATAAAGATGAGATTTCAGGTTTAGTGTCTTTAAAAGGAACTAACACCTCTTCAACCTTTAGAAAGACTATATTGTATTAGTCGGTTTACATGAAATTACCTGGGAGCAAAATTAATTGGAAGAAAGATACAATGTGGCAGAGATAGAGAAGTTTACTGAGAATTAAATCTAATTGTATTCAGTGGAAACAGCCTAGTTTCCCTTGATAAATCTATTGCAGATTTCAAGCTGCAGGACTTTGATAAATGATCCTCTACATGGATGTAACGCTTGAACTTTGTGATGTTGAATCACTTACAGTAACACAGAGGGTGATGAGAGCATATAAAGGGAATCAGGGTCTGTTGTGCAGGTACAGCACATGGAGCTGGAAAATCAGCTTCTTGCTGAGGGGAGTTCTGTCATGCATCGCTCAATAATTGTTTGCAGACTCCACCCAGATGCAAACGGGTTCAGATCTGGGTCACCTTTCTCTTCCTTGGAAGTCTCAAAGTATCGATAAGATTTCAGTAAAGGGGTTATCTTATGATTCAAGTAAATAATTAAAATCAGTCATCATATAGTACATGACAATCTAGCTAGAACCAACCCTGTACCTCACATGGATCCAGAGATCGCCCCATTCATTGCTCCAATTGTTCTGCTAGATTTAGTTCAAGGTAGCAGTATTGGGGCTTTACCTTTCTCGGGGATGTATCATTTCTGCTGCAGCTGTTACAGCTTTAACAGTAGATACAGTTGAAAGATGGAACTGAGTGTGTATGTCCACCTCTCTGAGAAATAAAGAAAAAAACAAACTGCAGGTGGTGCTATACAGATAAATTTTATTGAATAACCCGGTGGCTGTACATTTTTAATTACATTCAATTACAAAAGTATTCAGATCCAGGTGCTGGTTTGAAAACTGTAGAATATTTTTCATGGTACAAGCCCTATAAGGGACTGGTTGAAGTCTTCTTGAAGTCTTGCTGTCTATGCCTCATATTTTAACTAATTGTGCTGTAACCAAGCAGTGAAACGAGTCAAAACTCTCAGGAACTGTATGGGAACTGCAGTTGTTTTATGAATAATAGAAATGTGTCTATGGCAGTAAAGGGAAAGTATGTTTTATGTACTTTATCTCTAATTTTAATTAAATCTTATTGGTCTAACTAAATGTTTACTTTCCCCATAAAATAATAGGTAATGAGAAGTTACCATAGGACATAATTCCTCCGGTAAAGGATATCATACTCTAGGTGAGGAATGAGGGTATGGCCTTTAATGCTCCAAAAATTCTACTTAAGAATGATGGAAAATATGGCTCTTGTTATTAGGTGCATATTAAAAGGTAATATTTAGAGATAGTATTTGAAAGGGGAAGTATTCAAAAATTCATTTCGACACAATTCGATTCAGCTGCTTCGCTGATGGGATTTCATGTGAGATTTTCAATCAAGATCGTGGCGGCCTGCCCGTCAGTATCAAATGTATGAAGTAAGTATGATTTTTGTTTTGTTTTTACTGCCATTTAGGGAAAATCGACTGGCTACCACGAAGCACAAGAAAATTCGGCTTTGCAGCAAATCGAATTTTCCCTCAAATTCAGACCAAGGTCCACTCAACACTAGTAATAACACATGGTCCAGATTTACTAATGTGTCTGCATCTAGAATCTGTTTAAAAGTGGTGCGAATTGGCACAATGTTTGGCATAATTTAGCCCAACTAAGGTTTCTACACTTTTTCCCAACTTGCTTGAAAAGGAAGTGGGGCTAAGGGCAAAGGTTGTAGCCTAAGATTCTGGCCCACAATTCTGGCCTAATAGTCTGTCCCAAAGTAAGCCTTTCAATAGTTGGTATATGCAGGGCTACACCTAGCCCGTCTGACTCCGGGCACCCCCTCCGATCAGCTGTTTGAAGAGGAAGTGGTGCTCCTTCCACTGCTTCCTCTTCATTACACTACCTGTTATCTCAGAAGCACAACGTTATTACATGTAATAATTCCATTCACTTGAACTTGTAATTACACTATTCTGCCGCTACAAAGGAGACGATGCGCAGTGTAGTAAAGAGGAAGCAGCATTGCCTGCTCTTCAAACAGCTTATCCGTTATCAATCAGATATTGATAACCTGTCCTGACGAACAGACACAGATGTGGATAGTACACAGTGTGCCGTCCGCATCTTTTGGAAGTGAATGGGTCCGCATCCAATCCACAAAAAATGCAGATCAGGTGCAGATAAAAAAGCAGATAAAAAAGTTTGTGTGCATACAGAATAAGCAGATGTTGACACAGGCAAAGACACTCAGTTTTTCTGTTCTCCTCCTTCTTCTATGGCATCTTTTGGAGGCTAAAGGACCTGTGATCATGTGACATGATGACATCATCAAAGGTCTATCAGCCCACCATTACTGGTCCTTCATACTCTTATATGTACATGTATGCCTTGGGGTCATTGTAAATTGCAGTTTTGGAATTGTGGCAAAAAGACCACATTAAAACCGTGATATACAATAATCCCCAAAGGCACCGATGTCTTCAGGGCTTTGCAGGAAGGCAGGGCTGGATGCTAAATTGCCGCCCCCACCCTGCTGTCCTAGCACAGTGCCACCTGAGGCCACCGCCTCACATTGCCTAATTACAGATGTGCCCCTGTATATCTCTGCACCACATTTATCATCCAGTCTAAGCCCCTGTGATAAATCTGATGCAGGTCTCCCCCAATGTATCACGAAAAAATAATCTTAAAATTACTTGCATAAATAAAAGCATTCCAAAGTTATTACTCCATGAAGTGACAGGTGTCAGATTTGAAAAATGCGGCAGCGCCCAGAAGGGGTTTATACATTTTCTCAAATATTTTTATGTTGCTGTATGTGATTGCTATGTTCTTGGCTCCTGGAAATGAAGTGATGCTGGAGTAACTGTCTACCATACTCTGTGGTCCATCACAATAACCATCCTGTTCATTTACAACCCACCATAACTATGATTTATGGAGAAAGACAGTGAAATAACTTTGTGTAGCAGCAATATTCCATTGAATTCAATGCGTTCCGACCTGAGAATATGATCCAGTCTCAGCCTTTAGAGATAACATGGTGGTCTAATGGAAGGTGTGTTTTGACTAAGTATGCAGTCCCCGAGAGCCTTCTGCATTATACTCAAGGAAAAACACATACTGTGCTAACAGAGAACATTTCCTGAGCATTGCCTGGCTTTCAATCATTTCCAGTGTGTAAAATGCCAAATATCCCTCAGAATAAAATAGTTCAGAGGATTGGGCTTCCCAATGCACTAAGCTGAGCTGAAGCTCTGCTCAACATCCATCAGCTTCATTGAAAGAGGCAGCTACTTTTTGTTTCTCTCATCATTAATATGGGCAAATTGTCTGAAGACAATGGCAGTTCCATAAATTTCACATCCTGGGGCATGGATCAGAATCGAGCACTTAGAAATACAGTAGATAAAACATAATTTGTTAAAGCAAGAGTTTTAATTTGAAGTCAAAGGAAACCTGTTACGTTGAACATGGTGTCTGAGCTGCAGGCAATAGGTTGTAGATCAGGAGGATCTGAGCAGATTGATATATAGATTCACTTGTATTTTAATCATTCAAATTCATGCTCTATGACTGCATCCAGAAGTAGCTGTCAATCACTGATAGGACCGCCTCCTTGACTCCGAAGCCCAGAATAAGCAGGAATTAAAAAGAATAAAGCACATGTTATACTGAATCTTTTCATACAAAATTATGTATCAATCTGCTCAGCTTCTCCTGCTCTAGAACTGCTCAGCATTTTCAATGTGACAGGTTTGTATTAAGAATACAAATAAAATCTGCTCAACACAAGGAAATATCAAAAATATGTAATGTAGCTAGAATCTTAGTCTGGTTGGAGGCCCCCTAGGTGGCTGCTATACAGATTGTTGAATCTGATGCTTAGACACTTTACAGAACAGTGACAAAGTAAAGTTCTCATTTCCATTACACAGACTGCTCAGCACACTACCCATAGGAGGGGCACGCAGAATTCAATCTATCATACTATAAGTATGAATAAGTCAAATTTTTGCAGACAGTTTGAAAATTAACTCCTACAAACAGAAAGAATGAATGCAGTATTCACCAAATAGATAAGGCCCCATGCACACAACCATACCTGTTGTGTGGTCTGCAAATCGCAGATGCGCAAAATACGGATGCAGTCCATGTGCATTGCATTTGAGGAACCATCATTTTCAATGCGTCCATGATTTGCATTTTGCAGATATAGTCTGTCTTTTTGCAGAAAGGATATATGAATGAATGTGCTGTATGTGCATTACACAAAAAGGTAGAAAATGTCCTATTCTTGCCCACAGGAGTGGACTGTGGACCCATTGAAGTCAATAGGTGTGCAAAAAATGGGGATGCAACATGGAGCGCATCTACATTTTGCAGATCTGTGATTTGCAAAGCACAAAACAGATGGTTGTGTGCATGGTACCTTCATCATACATATATAAGGAGGCCGTTCACTGTAGACAATGGCCCTGATTTATCATGTCTTCACACCAGATTCCTGGCTACAAAAAGTCGCAAAAGAGGGTCTTATGTGATTTTTTGGGCTCACTTGCGCAAATTTTTTTCCACCCTTTTGCATTTTTACACCACTCCACTTTTGAAATATGGGTGTCTAAGCATAGACATGCTTAGTCCTCCAGAGCAAGTTTTTTGAAGTGGTTCTCCACTATGGCTTAACCCTTTTAACTTTAACTAGACATAACAACTGTTAAATTCAAATGATTGATCAAGCCTCCAATAAGTCAGATGGCTGTTTTTTCTTTCCTTTATTTTCTTTCCATTTGCATTTTTCACCATGGAATATTTGCCTTGAGCCTCCTTACCTCCCTGGTGTTTCTCCCTAGAAATGGACCAGTTGATATTCCAGTGAAACTTTCCCAACTTTCATGCAGACAGTCTACGTTATCCTAAATTAAACTTTTTTTCAGTTTCCAAATTCTTAAGACACATAAATTAATTCCAGCAGATAGACTGAGAAACACCATCGTCTCTCTATTCCGAGTACGGATAACAATTTCCTACCTCCCTAACCACATATTCCCTAGATGACTCTTCTCTCAGCTCTTCACGGCATAAATCTAAGTTGAATATATCCGATCTTCATTTTTTAGCAGAGCAAATGAGGATATAGTAAAGTATCCAAGTCATTTTAACAGGGCTTACTCTTATCTTCCCTCTTAGCTGATCAAATAAACCAGAGAACAGGATGCGTACCTGGGGGAACAACTGGGCTATAAATACAGATACAGATGTTGCAGCTGCCAGGAAGTTATATTGTAATTTCAGTTTTGCAGAGACAAGCCATGTTATTTCAATCAAGTCAAATAGAGGCGCAATTCTAGCGGTAATGTTAACGTTATACTGCTGTAGTTACTTGATAAGACTAGTTCAAATAATAGGTTGCAGTACGGCCGATCCCCACAACTAACAACTCAGTTTAAAATTAGATTTTTTTTAACTTATTATGTGGGGTACAGAGTCATGAGGTTGACTGATATCTGACAAGCTTAACCTCAAAACAGGTCACAATAAAGCTCAAAACAGGTCACAATAAAATGGATTTCAAACCCTCCACAATGCTAGTATCTGATGACACAATAGCTAGAAAAACGCATCCATTGTCCAGGATTTCCAGCTGCCATCCAGTGACCACGGGCTCCAACAGTGAGGACCTGTAGTGTCCAGCCACATTCTAAGCAAAAGGCCATAGAAGAAGCCTCATGCACATGACCATGTTGTGCATCCACACTTTTTGGCGATTTTACATGAAACCCTTAATTTCTATAGGTCCGCAAAAAAACGAAACAGACAGCACACAGATGTCATCTGTGTGCTGCCTGCATCCATATGTCCGTTCTCTAAATTTTAGAACATGTCCTCTTCTTTTCTGTATTGTGGGCAAGAATAGTAATTTCTAGTGATGGGAGGAAGAAAAATGTGGACTGCACACAGAAGGTCCAACCCCTTGAGCTACCCGAGCTGGTTCTAGCTTAGAAAGACATGGTCATGTACTAAATAATGTCTTATTTTCATTTTTACATGGTTTAACCCCTTTAAAAATGGCAGTAAAAACAGTATAAAATTTCCTAATTAAAAGAACACCAGTAGAAACACACGTAAAAATTCTACAGAAATGCTTTAAAGTCTGTCTTTTTATATGTATGTAAAGCTCTGTCATTATATGCATTAGAAGCCACAATGCTGTGACAGATTCTTCAACTCTGTCATGGTATATATAATTTTACCAGAAACTAATAGCGCCATATTTTGCGCCATTCTTTCCATCATAAATATTAGAAGATCATTTTACTGGATTTCTCCAGCAATTTTGGTATGCATTTTCTTTCCATTGTTGCATTGATTTATGAATACTTAATTGCCACCAATGAATTGATGTGTTTTGCAGATAGTTGGCGTTTGTACTGAGGTTACGACCACGCGGTGCAGTCAGTTGCGACGCGGTTGTGTTGCAGTCGGGCTTCTATCCAGTTAATGATACTGCCATGTTTAGTCCACATTGTTAATGGTCACAATGCACCCATAATAGCGCACGGCCATTAACAATGTAGACTGACTAAACAGTGTGATCTCATTAATTTAACAAAAGCAAGCTGCGGACCGCGTGGGCGCGTGGTATTTACAATAGCATGGGCATGTCAAAACACGATATGACCTCGCAGTGTGGTCGTACCCTAACACTACCTTTTTTTTCAGCCTATAGTCAACTTATTCAACTGCTTTAAAAAGCATCCTGTCTACATCTGTTACTCTGTTCGTATAATAAGGACTTGCTAATCTCTGCCAATGTAAGGGCTCGTTCACATCAGCGTTATGCTTTCCGTTTGTGTTTTCCGTTATAACATGGTTATAACGGAAAATAACGGAAACCATAAGACGGAAGTCAAAACGGAAGCCTTTAGAGGCATTCCGTTTTGATCCGTCATAATAGAAGCCTATGAGAATCATAACGGATCCATTTGGTTCCCGTTATGCAAGACGGAAAACAAAGTCCTGTCGACAGGACTTTTTTTTCCGTTCTGCATAACGGAACTCAGACGGATCCGTTATGATTCTCATAGGCTTCTATTATGACGGATCAAAACGGAATGCCTCTAAAGGCTTCCGTTTTGACTTCCGTCTTATGGTTTCCGTTATAACATAACCATGTTATAACGGAAAACACGGAATAACGGAATAACCATGTTATAACGGAAAACACAAACGGAAAGCATAACGCTGATGTGAACGAGCCCTAAATGAAACATTATGACTGATGGAGTATAACTGTGGTTTTCCTGTGAAGTTTCAGGGGAAATGGTACGTACCAAATGTCACCCTATATTTCAAATGCATTTCCATATTCAGTATTCTCAGGAATACAGTATCAGGGAGAAAAGGCCTTTACGTTGGGATTGGAATCAAAATATCTTTTGCATAATTGAATAAACTGCACTAGTATTCCAGCCTGAGCTGTCAAACATCACAACTGTATTAAATCATAGAAAACAGGAAAACAACATTTGCTTTGATACTTGAAAGTGTTGGGATTCTGGCACTACAGTATATGAATATCTACATTGCTCTCTTACCACATAAGAAGAGGCTACAATATTTGGTGTGAATATAACAATGGCACGCATTTACTACTGTTGCTGCTCCTGAAATCCGGCTAATAGTTCACCAAAATCTGTCACATTTTTTTCTGAAAAATATCACATCTCATTTTAGAAATATTTAGCAAAAAAATGAAGAATAATCCACTGAGTCTAGCTTGACGAGGAGGTGGCTTAGAGGAAAAAGGCATGGTTTGAGTTGGGACAATATGCGCCAAAAGTGCATTAAAATTTTGATACAAAATTCTCTAAGCAAAGCAAACCAACCAATAGGAGATGTAAAGTGTGCCAGACGTACCATACTAGTGTAAGCCTTGATAGATTAAAATCTGGTTTTGGCCAGACAAAAACGTTGCATGCAATAGTTTTTTGCATCAGATCAGGCGGCTGGAACTCCTTAATGGAGAAGTGAACATAGCCTAATGATTGTTGTTATTTTAACTCATTCTGACCCCATTTTAAATCAAATGATTGTATAGAAACTCCTCTTAAACAGGAGGGAGAAATGGGAAACACAACAATAGAGGCAGATACCCACTTGCGTGGAGCTATCCCAATCGTTTTAATGGCCCCCAGCCAATATATTCTCAACGCGTCTCGGCACCATTTAAACTATAATATGCATCTTGAGGAGCATTTAATACAATGGAACACACTTTGTAAAGACTCATTCAGACAGCTGTATGTTTTGTTCTGCTTTTTTTGTGAGGACCCATTCATTTCAATGGGGCTGCAAAAGAGGCAGAATGAGCCCTAATTTTGACAGCAGGTTTCATGAACATTCAGTAACAAGTTGTGAAATTCCATCCATAGTTAATGAAGTCCTCTAAGCAAATATCTCTTTTGCACTCCCTATTGTCTGACCCTTGTAATGGACAGACTAGTGAAACTCCTGCCAGGCTCTCATAAATTGCAATGGGCACCTCCCAATGTGGTGGTCAAACCAGCAACATCCCTACAAATCTAACTGTTAAGACATGACTGACCACATACTTTGTGAGTTAGAAGTGTGGCTATGGACAGGCAGATTATAAATGAGCAGTCATTAGTGATCAGTACATTGAATACACACAAGCATGTTGTAATAGTCCAGAACAATCGGTGGATTCAAAAATGGAGCTGCTAGCATATTAATCAAGGTTGCAAAACACATTTCAAAGTAAAAAATATGAGTCTATGGGGGTCTACAGATTGTCAACCAACTCTCAGAGAGGCTTGCATCATTCACAATTAATGCTATTTGCATATTTAAAAGAAACTATTTGGTAAATTTGACCATGCATTGCTTGCTGCAATTATCCTGTTGACTTAGAATGACGGAAGATTACATTGTTTCTAGTTCATTTTATACTGTATTTGTGCCATTTGACCTAAGCAAACTGTAGTAGCGAAATGCATTTTGTGGACTGTTCTAATATTAATGGAACATCAGGCAAAAATTATCAAGATTTATTTGTAATTTGCATATCCATTCAAGTAATATGAATGAGGGCCCTGCTTTCAAGAGCTTTACAATCTACTATCTACAAATGTGCTGGATTGAGGATCATAAGTGAAAACTAACATAGATTTTGTTGCAAGCATTACATTTTAGCATGTAATATACCTTTAAGACAGTGGTGATGGGCACGCAGTTTGGCTGAGGGCAGGTATCACACGTGAGGATGCTGTAGCATTGCGCTGCATGCTTTTTGCATCCTAGGTAGGACCAAGTTAAAATCAGGAGGACCTAGAGTTCCTCTGAGCCAAGATGCACCTGCTGTTAGTTAGTAGTGAGGAGGATCCATGATTGGAGCTAGGCTGCTGAGAGAGGTCAAGACCCTGAGATCCTATGGGGTGGTTACAGGCTGCCTCCTCTACCATGAACCTGTTCTAGACCTCTTCTGCTGACTGAGCCAATCAACAGAATACACACCCCTGAGGAGGAGACCACCTTGGATAATGCAAGTTGTGTACTACCACTTCCAGCCTGGAAAATTTTACGTGTTAGGCCTGAACGTGATTCTCTGGAGAAAGTGGAGATCAACGAGATTGTGGCCCAGTGGCAATCAGCCATGAAGTATAGAAACCAGTGGCTACAACCTGTCAAGGATAAAGACTGACCTACCATCAGTGACAACCACGTATGGAGAGACTGTTCAATTACCAGTGGCTACTGCCACTTGTGAATACATTTTGAAAACCATATAAAGAGACTGTCCTGTTGCAATTAATAACCGCCAAGCCCTGTGCCTCACATTTACAGTATGCATGTGTAACCGCCAAACTCTGTGCCACCATATTGTGTATAACCAACACGTTTGTGCCCTCTCACTGGTCACTGTGTAATCCTCAAGTGGGGTTTTGTGTAGCAGTAATAAGCCACAACTTTATGACCCTTCCACATGCTTATCAACCATTTTAGCTGAATAAGCACCTTTATTTCATTATGGTAATGGAGATAGAAGAGTGCAGATAGAGAGGTAAGCACAATCATAGCATTTTGGAATCTGGGGACATCTATGGCAAGCACTCTGGGAGTATCTGTAGTTAGAACTGATGGGACCAATTCTAGGCACTTATGTGGGTATCTGTGGTAGCCACTGAAGGTCACATCTAAGGCCTAGTTCTCACTCCAGTGATTCAGTGAAAAGCGTAATGGAAAGATCCGCACCTGCTCTACGTATGTTTGTGACCTGCACCTGGTTTTGGATCACAATCACTGATGGAAATAACTGACCAAATTGCTGAAGTGTGAATTAGGCCTAAATGTGAGGCACAGATATAGAGTCTGAGGTCAAAGCACTGATTGATGGGGCACTTCAGGGTGAGTCCCTGGTGTGGCCTTCTGTATGTCTACTGTATATATGTTTTAGAGAATCCTACGGTCACCAGGAACTCCACCTGCTATGTTTGGCCTGCTATATTCTTTCATTAAATATATGTTGTACAATTGAGAAATTCATCCATTTGTAGCTTGGAATCGTCAAACTGCCAACTTTAATGTACTTTATAGACAATACAAGCTTCCAAATGTATCATTACAATGTGCCAACTTGGCTTTGAAAAATGTTAAAGAAATGAATGCCAAACCTGGAACATTCCAAACCATTTCCTGTTAACTGTGGCATAATGCCAGGAGGTGAAACATGGCATATTTTCTGATTTTATGGCTTCCAAACTGCATATGGGATATTGTCTTCAATTTCATTTACACCCCTTCACAGGAGGAAAGAATAGTCATTATCACAGGGAAAAAAACCTTTGAATCAGCACACAATTGATATATGATTCTCACCAGAGGATGGTGATTCCTGGTCCTCCTTAGCACTCAGATTTCTCATTCTGGCTTCTTTTGGCCAACGGAGCTCCTCTCCACAGCTGTTCTAGGTCTCCTCAGCACAGAAGGAATGCGACTATTAACCACAGCTTACTATGCTTCCGCAAAGTGTGCCTTTATACAGTGGGGGTTATTAGACTACACACTTATACAAAGCGTATTCATTTTAACAGTGAGTGTTACAGTGTAAGGACTCATAAACACGACTGTGTGCCGGCTGGGCCAATATTGTGGCCCACAAACAGCGGGTCTGCAATATATGAGCCCTAGACGTTTTTACACCGCATGACGGATATGGACCCATTCACTTGAATGGGTCCTCAATCTGGAAGGTCCGGTGTGGAATGGAGGCACGGAACCCCACAAAAGCACTACGGTGTGCTTCCATGCGGTTTCTGTCTCTTTTTTGCGGTACCAATGGATCATGGACCCATTCAGCATACAGCATTTATCTTTGTTATATGCTGGGACAGAGGTATCTGTACAGTATATATACTTTTTCATTGTATAGTAGGCATAGTCTCCTGCTTTTTCCTATATAGAGGGCCACAGAAAAACCATACACCGATTGTATATATATTTTTTTACAATGGGAGTCAATGCCCGACGTTTGCTACCATAAGCCTGTAGCATCTATTTATCCCCAGGACTGTGACTGTGACAAGGGGCCATCCTCTGCGTCTGGAGGAAAGAAGGTTTGTACACAAACATAGAAGAGGATTCTTTACGGTAAGAGCAGTGAGACTATGGAACTCTCTGCCTGAGGAAGTGGTGATGGTAAGTTCACTAAAAGAGTTCAAGAGGGGCCTGGATGTACTTTTGGAGGGTAATAATATTATAGGTTATAGTTACTAGAGAGGGGTCGTTGATCCAGGGAGTAATTCTGATTGCCTGATTGGAGTCGGGAAGGAATTTTTTTCCCTAAAGTGGGGAAAACTGGCTTCTACCTCACAGGGTTTTTTTGCCTTCCTCTGAATCAACTTGTAGGAAAACAGGCCGAACTGGATGGACAGATGTCTTTTTTCGTCCTTATAAACTATGATTGTTATATGTTGGAGGTTTCTGTCAGAATAATACTCCAGAAGTATACCTCTGATGTAGCCAAAAATTAAGATGTGAACAGAGGCTTAGAATGCTCTACTAGCTGTATACAGTACTAAAGCTGACTGTAAATGAATAAAAAACTAACACGTAGTAGACAGGCAGGTTACGTTCTCCTACCAAACCCAAACTGGGCCATCAGACTGCCAGACGGAGTAGAGTGATTCATAACTCCACAGAACATGTTTCTACTGCTCCAGAGTCCAGTGGTGGCATGCTTTACACCACTCCATCTGACGCCTGGGATTGTGCTTGGTCATGCAAGGTTTGCATGCAGCTGCCTGGCCATGGAAACCAATGTCATGAAGCTCCCAGTACAGTTTTTATGTTGATGTTAATGCAAGAGGAGGTTAGGACTCAAGTTGTTGAATCAGAAGAGCATTATCGACTTTTTATGCGCTATGATCCTCAGCACTCAGTTGACTCCACTCTATAACTTTACATGGTCTCCACCTCATGGCTGAGTTCCTGTGGTTCCTTAATGCTTCAACTTTGCAATAATACCACTCACATTTGATAGTGGAATATCTAGGAGGGTGGGATGAGATTTCAAGAACTGACTTGTTTTAATGGTGCATCCTATTACAGAACCATGCTGAAAGTCAGTGAGCTCTTTAGAACGACCCATTCTTTCACTAGTGTTTGTAAAGGCAGACCACGTGGCCAGGTGCTGGATTTGGGATGGAATGAAACACCTGAGATCAATGATTAATTAATAGGATTTGTCCAGTGTGTTTGTTATGTTGACACTAGTATTACACACATGTTCACATGTTGGCTATGTCACAAAAAATGTCAAGATAAAAACCAACAGGTAATACAGATGGTCAAATATCCGCAGAATTTATAGAATAAACCTTAATTTCAAAATCATGTAAAAAAAATTATGGAATGTTTCTAAATGAAATAGACGGAGGCGGCAAATCATAATGAGGTCGTTATTATGGGGGACTTCAACTACCCAGATATAGACTGGGAAACTGAAACCTGTACATCTCATAAAGGAAACAGGTTCTTGGAAATAATCAAAGACAATTACCTTTCCCAACTGGTTCAGGACCCCACTAGAGGGACGGTCATACTGGACTTAGTATTAACCAATAGACCTGACAGAACAACAGATGTGCAGGTTGGGGGACACCTGGGAAACAGTGACCATAACATAATAACCTTCCAATTGTCATTCAAAAGAGCGTTTCTTCAGGGAGGAACAAAAATACCAAACTTCAAAAAAGCAAAATTTAGCCAACTAAGAGAGGCCATAGCCCTAACTAACTGGGACAAAGTCCTCAAAAATAAAAATACAGCCACAAAATGGGATATTTTTAAAAGCATCTTAATATCTAATTGTGAGAGGTACATACCATATAGGAATAAAATAATAAGAAACAAGAAAAAACCAATGTGGATAAATAGAACTGTAAAGAAAGCAATAAATGACAAAAAGAAAGCATTTAAATCACTAAAACAGGAGGGGAGTGAGGAAGCATTGAAAAACTATAAGGAAAAAAAATAGAATATGTAAAAGAGAAATAAAAACAGCCAAACTAGAGACCGAGAGATTAATCGCCAAAGAGAGTAAAACTAACCCTAAAATGTTCTTCAATTATATAAATACTAAAAAGTATAAACCTGAAGGTGTTGGCCCCTTACAGAGTAATGAGGGGGGAGTAGCAGAGAGCGATGAGGAGAAAGCGAAGCTACTAAATAACTTTTTCTCCACTGTATTCACTGAGGAAAATAAAATGTCAGATGAAATGCAGAGTATAAAAGTAAATTCCCCTTTAAAAGTGTCCTCTCTGACCCAGGAAGAGGTGCAGCAACGTCTTAAAAATATTAAAATAGACAAATCACCAGGACCGGATGGCATACACCCCCGTATCCTAAGAGAATTAAGTAATGTAATCGACAGACCCTTATTTCTGATATTTAAGGACTCTATACTGACGGGGAGTGTTCCACAGGATTGGCGCATAGCAAATGTGGTGCCAATATTCAAAAAGGGCCCAAAAACAGAGCCTGGAAACTATAGGCCGGTAAGTTTAACTTCTGTTGTGGGTAAACTGTTTGAAGGTTTTCTGAGAGATGCTATCTTGGAGTACCTCAATGAAAATAAGCAAATAGCTCCATATCAGCATGGCTTCATGAGGGATCGGTCATGTCAAACCAATTTAATCAGTTTCTATGAGGAGGTAAGTTCTAGACTTGACCGCGGCGACTCAATGGATGTCGTATATTTGGACTTCTCCAAAGCGTTTGACACGGTACCACATAAAAGGTTAGTATACAAAATGAGAATGCTTGGCCTGGGAGAAAACGTCTGTATGTGGGTAAGTAACTGGCTTAGTGATAGAAAACAGAGGGTGGTTATTAACGGTATATACTCAGATTGGGTCACTGTCACTAGTGGGGTACCACAGGGGTCTGTATTGGGTCCTATTCTCTTCAATATATTTATTAATGATCTTGTAGAAAGCTTGCACAGTAAAATATCAATTTTTGCAGATGACACTAAACTGTGTAAAGTAATTAACACAGAGGAGGACAGTGCACTGCTAACAGCAGGATCTGGATAGACTGGAGGCTTGGGCAGAAAAGTGGCAGATGAGGTTTAACACTGACAAATGTAAGGTTATGCATATGGGAAGGAATAATGCAAGTCACCCAGTACATACTAAATGGTAAAGCATTGGGTAACTCTGACATGGAAAAGGACCTAGGAATTTTAGTGAACAGCAAACTAAGCTGCAGAAACCAGTGTCAGACAGCTGCTGCCAAGGCCAATAAGATAATGGGTTGCATCAAAAGAGGCATAGATGCCCGTGATGAGAACATAGTCCTGCCACTTTACAAATCACTAGTCAGACCACATATAGAGTACTGTGTACAGTTCTGGGCTCCTGTGAACAAGGCAGACATAGCAGAGCTGGAGAGGGTTCAGAGGAGGGCAACTAAAGTAATAACTGGAATGGGTGGACTACAGTACCCAGAAAGATTATCAAAATTAGGGTTATTCACTTTAGAAAAAAGACGACTGAGGGGAGATCTAATAACTATGTATAAATATATCAGAGGTCAGTACAGAGATCTCTCCCATCATCTATTTATCCCGAGGACTGTGACTGTGACGAGGGGACATCCTCTGCGTCTGGAGGAAAGAAGGTTTGTACATAAACATAGAAGAGGATTCTTTACGGTAAGAGCAGTGAGACTATGGAACTCTCTGCCTGAGGAGGTGGTGATGGTTCACTAAGAGAGTTCAAGAAGGGCCTAGATGTATTTCTGGAGGGTAATAATATTACAGGTTATAGTTACTAGAGATGGGTCGTTGATCCAGGGAGTTATTCTGATTGCCTGACTGGAGTCGGGAAGGAATTTTTCCCCCTAAAGTGAGGAAAATTGGCTTCTACCTCACAGGGTTTTTTTTTTGCCTTCCCCTGGATCAACTTGTAGGAAAACAGGCTGAACTGGATGGACAGATGTCTTTTTTCGGCCTTACAAACTATGTTACTATGTTACTATGTTACTATGAATTCATAATGTCCTGATACAGTATATTAGGAGGAAATTTGTCCTGTAGTTAAATGAAAGACTTCCTGGAACCCTTTGTGTTCTCAAACAGGAGACAAAAGAAACAAGAAAAAACCATGAGACAATCGACAGCCTTAATAAATGATGTGTTGGCATTTCTCTTCTACTAGAATGTGGATTAGCAACAGATGTATTCCACTAATGTCTATTTGTACACTAATCTAAAACAACTGCTTTGCAGTCGCAGACAGGAATTGTGTAAACGTGAATCCATCCCTTCATCTCATTATTAGGTCCTGCCAATTCCTAACACTACATCCTGGTCGGAGCTTGGAGACTGTGTAACACTGGAATACATGTTATAAAATGCATTTGAATACAGATGAAGCATATTTATGTAGTGGAAGGACAATGGACGGGCCAGGATGCACTAGAATACACCTACCTACTCTTTCAGGCCTCATGTACACGGTCCTTGCCCGACCGTGCCTATATTGTGGCCCTCAATATGCGGATA
>ONZH01024194.1:0-41062 GCA_900303285.1 Rhinella marina
CAGTTCCAAGTTTTATTTGCGCATACTGGCATACATTTTTATTTTTGGGATAGGTGTGAAAAATAATATTACTTGCGAATCTATATTGCCCAACATTGGATACGGTAGCAAGTAGAAGACCAAACACATGCTGCTCACAGGGTTCCGCAAATTCCTGGTCCACCCGCAAATTCCTTGTCCACAATGTCAAGGAAGACGAGGTTCTGTGGATGAGCAACAAGTCCTTCTGTACTGAAATCGCCGACAAAATCTCCATCTAAGAACACACAGACCATTGTGGAGAGCGCGGCACAGCTCGCCATCAAAGTGAGGAACCCCAACGCCAGACTGCGCAGAGAAGATAACGAATAAATATCTCTGTGGTTATTTTTGCTAAATAAAAGTTAACTAAAGCCCCCAAATAATTCATCTGTTCCTGTGCCTGATCCACCCAAGTTGAATCTGTCCCATCATGAGAAATTCCCCCCCAAGGAGTCCCCACTGTAACTTGCTTCCCATACAACTACCTCACCCCCCGACACCTGTGTCTCGCCATTGTCCACCACCTCCTCAGACAACACTGGTAAATCCCCACTGTCAGCACACGGAAACAGCAAAAGGTCTTGCGAATTGGGGCAGAGAATGTTCTGGGCTAGCACATCAGGGAAGGGGTGACTATGGGGTTCCAGGGAGTACGTGACCATATGTAATATCCATTTAAAAGTCATGCCGCACTTGATCTAGCTCATAATTGACAATTGTACCGGTTGATTCTAAATTTTTAAGTTGGGGTCCTGCGTCGTCATTCTAACTCCATCCGGCTGTTGTCACCACCACACACGCTAGCCCCAGGGGGCACTCCCCTGGCTCTTCCAGCTCAACCTCCTTCCCCCCAGCCTGCCCCCCCACCTACAGGCCCTCTCTCCAATTCCAGTTCCAAGTTTTATTTGCGCATACTGCATACATTTTTATTTTTGGGATAGGTGTGAAAAATAATATTACTTGCGAATCTATATTGCCCAACATTGGATACGGTAGCAAGTAGAAGACCAAACACATGCTGCTCACAGGGTTCCGCAAATTCTTGGTCCACCCGCAAATTCCTTGTCCACAATGTCAAGGAGGACGAGGTTCTGTGGATGAGCAACAAGTCCTTCTGTACTGAAATCGCCGACAAAGTCTCCATCTAAGAACACACAGACCATTGTGGAGAGAGCGGCACAGCTCGCCATCAAAGTGAGGAACCCCAACGCCAGACTGCGCAGAGAAGATAACAAATAAATATCTCTGTGGTTATTTTTGCTAAATAAAAGTTAAATAAACCACCCCAAAAAATTCATCTGTTCCTGTGCCTGATCCACCCAAGCTGAATCTGTCCCATCATGAGAAAGTCCCCCCCAAGGAGTCCCCACTGTAACTTGCTTCCCATACAACTACCTCACCCCCCGACACCTGTGTCTCGCCATTGTCCACCACCTCCTCAGACAACACTGGTAAATCCCCACTGTCAGCACACGGAAGCAGCAAAAGGTCTTGCGAATTGGGGAAGAGAATGTTCTGGGCTAGCACATCAGAGAAGGGGTGACTATGGGGTTCCAGGGAGTACGTGACCACATGCAATCTCCATCTAAAAAGTCATGCCACACTTGATCAATCTCATAATTTACGACTGTCTTTCTCTCTCTCCAAACCATTTTTCTGGATAGCTGCCATATACGGTTTTAAACTGAGTAGTATACATACCACAGTTGATCAATCTCATAATTTACGACTGTACCGGTTGATGCTAAATTTTTAAGTTGGGGTCCTGCGTCGTCATTCTAAATCCATCCGGCTGTTGTCACCACCACACACGCTATCCCAGGGGGCACTCCTCTGGCTCTTCCAGCGAAACCTCCTTGCCCCAGCCTGCCCCCCCCACCTACAGGCCCACTCTACAAACAATTTAGCCGGATAGGGGACGTATCAGAAGTTGTACTGATGTTTTTTTTTGTTCTTCTTTTATCTGCCTCATGACCTGTGATAGGAAGAGCATGGACACGCCCCCTTAGCTGCAGTGGGAAAGACACTCCCCTGGCCAGAGCAAGCTCTTTTTCCGTTTTCCGTGTTCGAAATATCCATTAAATATAGGGTCCCAAGATAGGGGGCGTATACGGTATTAAACTGAGAAGAATCGATACTGCACCGGCTGATGCTAGAGTATTTCCAAATGCATTCCGGCTGTTGTCACCACCACACACGCTAGCCCAGGGGGCACTCCTCTGGCTCTTCCAGCGAAACCTCCTTGCCCCAGCCTGCCCCCCCAACCTACAGGCCCACTCTACAAACAATTTAGCCGGATAGGGGACATATCAGAAGTTGTACTGATGTTTGTTTTTGTTCTTCTTTTATCTGCCTCATGACCTGTGATAGGCAGAGCATGGACACGTCGCCTTAGCTGCAGTGGGAAAGACACTCCCCTGGCCAGAGCAAGCTCTTTTTCCGTTTTCCGTGTTCGAAATATCCATTAAATATAGGGTCCCAAGATAGGGGACGTATACGGTATTAAACTGAGAAGAATCGATACTGCACCGGCTGATGCTAGAGTATTTCCAAATGCATTCCGGCTGTTGTCACCACCACACACGCTAGCCCAGGGGGCACTCCTCTGGCTCTTCCAGCGAAACCTCCTTGCCCCAGCCTGCCCCCCCCCCACCTACAGGCCCACTCTACAAACAATTTAGCCGGATAGGGGACGTATTAGAAGTTGTACTCATGTTTGTTTTTGTTCTTCTTTTATCTGCCTCATGACCTGTGATAGGCAGAGCATGGACACTCCCCTGGCCAGAGCAAGCTCTTTTTCCGTTTTCCGTGTTCGAAAAATCCATTAAATATAGGGTCCCAAGATAGGGGACGTATACGGTATTAAACTGAGAAGAATCGATACCATACGGGTTAAAGCAACAGTTTTTCCAAATCCATTCTGGCTGTTGTCACCACCACACACGTTAGACCAGGGGGCACTTCTCTGGCTCTTCCAGCTCAACCTCCTTCCCCCCAGCCTGCCCCCCACCTACAGGCCCTTTCTACAAACAATTTACCCAGATAGGGGACGTATTAGATATTGTACTGATTCTGAATTGCCTCCTACAATAGATGGGAATCGAACCCAGATCAACTGCTTGGGAAGTAGCTATGCTCACCACTATACCAACAGCAGGCACAGCAACTGATAAGAACAGATACTAAACTTGATTTCAGCTGCAGTGCCAGCATGAGCAGTGGTGTCACCTGCAGGCGGTGATGGACCTTCGTTGCACCTAGTTGGGTGCTTCCCTAACATGTGATGGGTATTTGCCTCGCCTTTCTTGGTCTGGGTGAGCACAATTGCCATGAGGGTAACCACCAGGCTGTTGCCTGAGAATTTGGGGTAATGGTGGGATTAGGCAGCCTCAGAGGCATCCATGCATGCTGCCCCTGCTGTTTCCTGTCCATTTCCGTGGTGTTTCCATCATTTTCTGAGGTTTCCAGGTTTTCACCCAGCCTTCCCTAGGCAGAGCCTTGGTCCCCCGCAAAAATGCTCGAGTCTCCCATTGACTTCAATGGGGTTCGTTATTCGAAACGAGCACCCGAGCATCGGGAAAAGTTTGACTCGAATAACGAGCACCCGAGCATTTTAGTGCTCGCTCATCTCTAATGTGGATATGAAGACAAATTAATCTTCTTTCATTTTTCTAACCACTCAGATGACACAGTCACAATTGACCAGGTCTAGGATGACAGCTAACCCTGATCCTGACTGCCGCCACCAGGAATTAGCTGTGTAGCACAGCTGGCATCCATACATTACGTAGCAATCAATGATCTATATATGTGTTCATTGGTCATTAAGAGTTTAAAATAGAATAATTAAGAGTAATGAAGGAGGCTGGTGATACAAATCTGTGGTAGTATTGAATTATAATAGGTAAAAGCTTTCATTGCAACATCTACTTAGATAACTTTTATGGTAATTTGGTTCCCCAAGCCCAGGAGGTACATGTGTGTATAATGTAACTCCCAAGTGCAGTAAGAAGATTATCTAATTGATCACAAAGATTAACTTGAGTAGAAATATTGCAATAATTGTAATAGGGAATCACATATTTTATGTCTAAATAGTTCAGTGCCATAAGGCAACCTTTGTTTTATGTATTCTTTCTTCTTTCATAACCTCTTCAGATGGAATCAATACTTTTATCTTTGGGACATAAAACCTGTGGCCCCTATAATTTCCCATTTTTGTACTGATGCATTACGCTATGCTCAGTTAGACAAGAGTCACTAACGATAGTATAATAAAATCTGGATAAAAAGAAGATCATGTTGCGGTTTTAAAGCCTCAATTTTCTAAGGTGTTAAAATCACTCAAGTGTTATTCTCAAACAATATTTAAATGTACAAACCAGCCCGTAAAATGACAGGTTTAAATTGAAGGTCAGTATATCCTTTCATATCTACTTGTGCTATGCAGGTTAGATAAAAATGCTATATTTTAATTTTCAATCTGTTTATGATATGTTATGAGGAGGGAATTCTCCTTTGAAGATCTTTTGGTACATTGCGTGACCTTTGTTTGGAAAAAGATGTGAATCTGTAAACTGGGTTTCTTTACTTTTCACATTTACTGATTATTGCTCCAGAAATTAAAGAAGATTCCACTTAGTAATCAAAACATAAAAAAATAACTAACTTTAGAGGGAAATTCAAGGTTCATTAAAGCATAAATCTCAGTATAAACTATTTATAACAAGTGACATACTTGCTGCAAGTTAATAAAAGGCTAATTCAAAATTGACTACTGGTATAATGGCAGATCCTCTCGCTTTTGCAAGAATGGCAACTAAATGGAAAAATTCCAATATCTGTAAATGTAAAAAAATGAAATGAACAATCTTTGGTTTTGGCTATCAGTATTGCTTTTTATAACTATAACCTTAAAGAATTCCTGTAATTAAAAAAAATATACTAACATTTCTATATTTGACTCCAGAAGGCTAAGCAACAGAATGGTGGGCAATATTGTGGATTATTTCATGTGCTTGTGATAGCAGGCCGCAACAGAGACGAGCCTCGTGAGTGACGCTAGGGAGGCTTATCCCCGTCGCGGCCTGCTATTGGTTGCTTCCCCCGTCGCCGGATGTTTTGATCCACGTGACGGAGAACTGCAGTGGTGGCCGTGCAAGGATCAAGAGCGACGCGGGTGCTGGGAAGTGGGGTAGGTATGTTCTATATGAGGGACCGGGGCATTAGACAGCATGTTTTAGACATTGGATAACCCCTTTAAGGTCCCTTTATTCAGGACAATATTACAGCAGATTGTCAAGAAGGAAGCGTTCTTTCCCAACAATCTGCTGATTGCTAGCCGAGGAGAGCACTGTATTTACATGCAAAGATCTCCTCAAGAATATAGAGAGGAGCAATCGCTAATGCCATCACTCTTCCCTGTAAGGACTTATTGTTTTCTGGCAGGAGATAGGGTTTACAAGGCATAATCTGCTGCCAGTAAGCGATCATTTTTTCGTGCGCAGAAACAGATTTCACTCGTTCATCCAGTAATCAGCTGTACATTTACACCGCCCGATCATCGCTAAGGAGGGATAAAATGAACGCTCGTTAGCCAGAATCTGTGTGATTCTCGGCCTGTGTAAAGGGCCCTTTAGGGTGCCGGCATTACAAAGCAATATCCACAGTTACAGTTCCTTATGAGTTATCTGAACAACAAATCAAGGTATAACGCAAATTCATTCAGCCATGCAAGACTGTGTATGGCTGAATGAATTTGCTTTGGATTCCATGTAAAAAGCTGCAGTGCCTGAAATTATCGTATCTGTCAGTAAGAGCAGTCTCTGTTTTTTTTCCACTATTTATAAAATAAGAACATGAATAAACACATTAAAAAATATAACTAATTTAGATGTATTGCTGTTTGTTAAAAAAAGCACGTTTTACAACCTCTCTGCCTCAAAATGAACTGCTAAGTCTTAATAACTGGTTAAATTCTTTCACATCAGTATTTTAGAACTTTAACCCTCTCTCAGTGGCATTTGGACATTTTTCTCACATTTGACATAAACCCCAAATTACAGTAAATAGTAATAATAATAATAATAATAATAATAACACCCCAATCCACATATATTTTCTGAACAGACACCAAGCACATTGTGAAAAATCATGGTAGCACTTAATACTCATGGGCATCCTATGCAATTTTGCTTTACAGTGCATCATTTTGTAAAATATGTTTCAACATTTCAGATTGATTGCCTGAGCCAGACAGATCTCCTTGACGTATAAGATATCCCAAAATCAAAGTTCAAGATATGTTCATGAATGCAGATAAGCTCAACAATTTTTGGAAGTCTCATGCTGGTGAATGGAAGGGTAGTTGTGCATGTTCTGCTTATTCTGAACTCACATTGGTGACCTGTTCTTGAGATAGGAGTAGGTCCCAGAGGTGGGATCCATAACTATGAGACACTAATAGTATATCCTAATAATATATTATACATTTCCAAATGGGAATAACCCTTTAACCTTTGAATAGGAAAAAAGACTGAAAGAGTGCACAAACAAGGAATGATAACATGAACTTTCTTGTCCTACCACATTTGTGTTGCTGATACCCTTCAATAGTGGTGGCATCCATTACATTGGAGGTGACGAGTGTGTAGGAATCCAAATAAAGCTTGTTCCTTTTCTTTTTAGGAGCATGGTATTCCAACAAACATGGGTTATGCAGTGGCTCCACATCACTCAGGTGTCTATCCAGTACATGTGCAGCTATATGAAGCCTGGAAGAGGGTATGGGGCATCAAAGTGACAAGCACTGAGGAATATCCACACCTGAAACCTGCACGGTACAGAAGGGGTTTCATACACAATGGCATAATGGTAATTATTTTCGATTTTGCATATATCATTAAAATAAAACTGATATTAATGTAAGGCAGGGGTTCAACCTTTTTTGGTCTGAGGGCCGCATTGTCACATCACTCTATTTTAAGGGCCTACAAAAAAAGTAGATTGGCGCTAGTTTACATTACCCTATTACATTGCCCAATGCAAAGTGAATGAGGAGGAATGAACACTACAAGTCATTCCTCTCTTATTCAGTTCTTTTGATTATCAGTAGCATACCCCTGATTACACAGGGAGATGTGCTGACGATAACCGTACATCTTTCATCCTGATTAAATACACAAATCAGCCCAAAAATGAGTGATTGCTCATTTATTGGCACAATTATACAGGCTAGATATCAGGAATGACTGTTCCTATCAACACTCGTGCCCAGTTATTGTCCAGAATATTGTGTAATAGAGGCATAAAGGGATTATCCAGTAAAAATGATTTTTTAACAAGTTCCTGCAGCATGGCCCCTGAAACAGTAGATTTCCCCACTGCTCCTGTCCTCTGTGCTGCCCCCACTGCCTCTTTTTTCCGATCCCGGCATTGTTTACATCCAGTTGGCTGTGGGCATAGTGACATTCACCACCCAACCAATGACTTGCTTCAGCAGTGATATGGCCACAAGCAGCATTTCACTGAGGAAGCCAGTCATTGGCTGGAGTACTGCATGTGACCATGTCTAGAGCCAGCCAGATTTAAATAGTGCCAGGACCTGATGATGGAGACAGTGGGCCAATTTGCTCGGTTTTACACTGTCGCTTTCTGTTTCGAAAAGAGATTTTGCTTCAGGCTGGGTCAGGACTCTCTTGACCAAAATGGCATCTGTCTCATAATTCTTCAACTATCCAAACAGTCAACTGCTTCACCCCTCTCACCACTTCCACCATTTTACAAGCAAATATAATACAACCAGTACACAGTTATAATATTAACATATGAGTTACTTTACAACAATTAGGGGACTGCCACCTTAGGAATCTGAATGACAGCACCTCCAACACTTTTATCACCAAACAATGGTGCAAGCCAGCTACGAGATGGTGCTATTGCCCCACAAAAGGAGACATTCATGGTGCTGAATGACGAGAAAGACAGCAGTGCATATTAGAAGACTCTCTTTGTGTGATGCAGGGAGTAAGACTGACTCTAATGTAAGGCCTGGCCTCGTGCCTGGAGAGTCAGTGCAATTCTCAGCCACATGTGGTGATTTCATCCCCTGCTGGGATGAGCACTGGATAAAGGCACAATAACTCTGTGGTTGCTGTTGGAAAAAAAGAAGTACTTTCCCTTGCTGGCTGTGTGCCAGTAGAATAGCATGGCATATGCCACATATGTGTTATGCTAAAGTGGAACAGAAGTACCAAAATTGGAGCGCATTCTCCTACTGCAGAGACTTCACTTTGAAACAAAACCGGGATCAATATATTCCAACTAGGAAAGAAAGTCCATTTTATTCTTTTTTTAAATCAGAAAACCATTTTAAGAATATAATTTTTCAAATATAGCATTACTTTTTTTTATTTTGATCTAAAAGAACAGATTTGAAAATCTTTAGTATTCGAAACATAATCAAAAAATGTTTATTACATTTACATTGTAATATCCATAAAAGAACCTGACAAAATTTTGACTGCTTAAAAGTAGATTGTAAAAAACTCAGTGGGTACACCCATTGAACTGCATAACACATCAAATGCTGACAAATGGACTCTAAAACCTTGAGAAGACTTTTTGGTAATCATATGTTAAACTAAGATTATTTTGTGCAGCATTATCATTGATTTGGTCTGTGCATTACCATGGAAACAAAATAACTCCCTGATAACCGTTTAAATCACATACTACACTACATTTATATGAATTGTCTAGTAGTATAAAAACATGCTGCAAATTTTATAAAATAATAAAAAATACCCCTGTACTAACCTTTTCAGTCCCCTGCTGATCTAAAACAAATGCCCTGGAGGTCCTAGGTTAGACTTTGTTTGCAAGCAGCTTGTGATGACTTGCTGTACTGTCATGTGACTCAGGGGCGGATTGGCAATGTACCCCACCGGGAATCTTCCTGGTGGGCCGATGGCTTAAAACATGCTGTTGGCCGGCATCACGTTTGAGTCAGATTCATAGATTACAGCATGGCGGGCAGCGGCCGTCGCCTTCACTACAATGCACATTACAGGCTGCAGTCAGCCCTGCTGCAGTCTCATTATCATGCCATTGTCATGATAATGAGATCACAGCAGGGCTGTTGGCGGACGCAATGTGTATTGTAGTGTGGATTGTATTGTATGTGTATTCTAATGTGTATTGTATTGCGGCCACCGCCCGCCCTGCTGTAATCTAATCATTGTGCTGCCCGCTCTTCCCTCTGATGTTGTGCTGCGGCCCGCCCCTGTACCTTCTGCTGTCAGGTGCTTTGACACCAGACAGCAGGAGAGATATCACTACTCTGCTCTTCTGATGTCAAAGGACCTGTGGCTCCTCCCACTCCTAGCATCAATGCGACTAACGCTGTGTCGTCCAGGACAGAAGAGGCTGCTGAATGTCTGCACACTCAGGTAAGTTTTTTTTTTTTCTTCCAGCCATTTGACAATGAGGAGGTTGGGGGGGGGGGGGCAATTAAAGTGACCACTGTACATTACTGGAGACATTACTGGGGCAGGGGAGCATTACTGGTGGCTCTAAAGTGAAATTACTGGGGGGTGAGGGTGCATTATTGTGACCATTATAAGGACATTACTGGAGGCAGGGGGTATTGTTGTGGCCGCTATAGGGACATTATTGGGGGCAGGGGGGCATTACTGGGGGCTCTATAGTTACATTACTAGTGGGAGAGGGGGGCTTTATTGTGACCATTATAGAGACATTACTGGGGGCAGGGGGCATTACTGGGGTCTTTATAGTGACATTACTGGGGGCAAGGGGCATTACTGGGGGTTTTATAGTGACATTATAGGGACATTACTGGGGGACATTGCTTAGGCCGCTCTAGGGACATTTCAGTGGCAGGGGGCATTACTGGGGGCAATATAGGGACATTACTGGGGGCAGGGGGCATTACTGGGGGCATTATTATTACTGAGGGCAATGTGAGGGCATTATTATTACTGGGGGAATTATAGGCAGTGTTTTTTTGCTGGGGGCTGGCATTATTGTCACTGGGGACACTATAGGGGGGCATTATTATTTTTACAGTATATTGGGGTAGCGGCAGGATGACAATGTTGGGGCACCATGGTGGGGAGGATGATGGGAATTTGAGGAGTCTAAGATGTCTGTGTGTGAAACTCTGCAGAGATGGAACACGGCTAGAAGATGTCATCATGTGTTGTCTGGTCCTAACGGAGAAGATTAGGAAAGAGAATGTCTACATCAGAGGAGACGTCATTGGATGTGAGAGGTAAGTGACGCTGCACTCCCCTATATGTGTGGTAGCGCTGAAAGACCAGTCACAATAATGATGGGAGGGCTGGCTCTCTGCTGTTGCCTGTGTTTTAACTCTTCATCCCCTTTCTCCATATCTTAGAGACAAGTGGAGGACAGGACATGGCAGTTGGCACTGGGCACCACATAGGGGCAGCATCTAGAGAGGTTTTGGGCTCTTCTGGAGCAGTATATTGTGCTGCACTGAACCAAATAAAAAATTGCAGCATGATATACTGCTCCCTCTATGGTATTTCTGGACCCGCCTGCTCATGTTGGCCCAACCTTCTCTCAATCTGGGCCTGCTCACAACATAGGGCCACTTTTATTTTTTTTTCCAGGGCCACTTTTAATTCCCAATCTGCCCCTGATGTGACTACTACAGCCAATCAGTGACCTGCTTATACTACTGGGGATTCCTAATACTGATGCAAGATGTGTTGCAGAAATCTCTGTGTATGTTCATACCATCTGAATAGATGTGGCAAAAATATATACACTTGCTGCGGAAGCAATCCCATTCCCAAACCCCATAACTAACCCAATCCCAAAATTGGACTGATTTTAATGCAGAAATTTGCAACAAGTCTGCCATGTGTGAACTTACTCCAAGATGTCATATAGCTGTTTTCCAATACAAAATAATTGCATGCTGCGTTTTATTGAATTGAAAAGTAGAAGTTCATCCTTCATTCACAGGTATAATGCTATAGAATTCACCAAAAGTTTTACTTTTTCAGGCTAAATTCATAGGACATTTTTAATATTTTTTTGACAAACATTTGGCCAGTCAGGATCATAACCCAGCTACTAATGTATGTAAAAATGGATAATGTGATAATGTGAGATATATTTTTAATAGTAGTCAAAGACAGAATAACCGGCTGTATAGGCATACTTCTGTGGTATTTGTGCAGTGATCTGGATGGGAGTGGTAGTTGTGGCCTTGAGGGTAGTAGTAGTACACACAGTTCACAGTATCTTTTCTCAGGGCAAACTATGGTATTGTGGGTCCTTCCAGATGGTAGTTGGAGTGCTTTTGATGTTAGGTGTTGGTCAGGGTGCAAGACAGGAGAGCAGGTGCAAATGGTGAGTCAGTAACCAGACCAGTTGGAATCAATAAATAAGTGCAGAATAGAAGTAATAGTACATCCAGCAATACCAAGACATAGTTCTAAGGCATATAACACAATGTAATGCTTTCCCAATAGAAGCTTGTGGACAGGAACAACAATGGAGGTTGAAGTACTTCTTCTCCCTGCCTCTCAAAAGTCTCTTTCTGCAGAACTTTAGGCATGTAGAAGCCTCAAAGATAAAGTTTCTCTGAGCTCAGACCTAGCTCCACATAGACGGGGGCACTGCTGCAGCCAATGACTGGCCTCAAGGGTGATGCGTCCCCATGAAGGACATTACTGCCAGGTCATGTGCAGATTGGGAAGATGTCACCCTTGAGGCCTGTCATTAGCTGCAGTGGCATACATGACCCTGTCCGTGCAGAAGTTGACTGTCAGTGACCATGAGTCCATTGAACCACAAAGCTAGAATGGAGCGTTAGGGAGTAGGTAAGTATAGATCTATCTATAAATACGGCTGGGTAGGGAGTTTGAAAAAAAACATCCTGGAAACCCGTATTTTCTGTGGTTCCCAGAAACTCTTATATCTTTCTTTATTTGAGCTCTGTTTTTCTCATATATTTCTCTTCACAGTTATATAATTAAATAGTAAAATTCTTGCTTTCTCAGAATAGAACTTTCTGCTTATGGATTTGTACAGCACCTATTCAACATAAAGGGGTTATCTCATGACTAATGTAAAAAATGAAAATCAGACATCATATAGTACATGACAATCTCTTTCTAACAAAGCTAGAACCAGCCTTGTACGTCACATGAATCCAGAGATCTCATTCTTTGCTCTTTGACATTTATATCAAGCTGGCAGCTCAAGAGGAGTGTCTTTTCTGCTGCAGCTAAGAGGGTGTGTCCATGTTCTCCCTATCACAGCTCAGGAGCAAGTTGAAGGATGAAACTGAGCATGTGCAGCCATTTCTGTGAGCCTGACAAAGAAATAAAAAAAAAACTGTAGGTGGAGCTATACAGATACATTTTATTGAATAACTCAGTTGCAATACAAAATTTTTAATTACATGCAATTGCAACTAGAGATGAGCGAGCACTAAAATGCTCGGGTGCTCGTTATTCGAGTTGAATTTTTCCCGATGCTCGGGTGCTCGTTTCGAATAACGAACCCCATTGAAGTCAATGGGAGACTCGAGCATTTTTTGCAGGGGACCAAAGCTCTGCACAGAGAAGGTTGTGTGAAAACCTGGAAACCTCAGAAAATGATGGAAACACCACGGAAATGGACAGGAAACAGCAGGGGCAGCATGCATGGATGCCTCTGAGGCTGCCTAATCGTACCATTATGCCAAATTCTGGGCAACAGCCTGGTGGTGACCCTCAAGACAATTGTGCTGATCCAGACCAAGATGGCAAGGCACATGCCCATCACATGTTAGTAAAGCACCCAACTAGGTGCAACGAAGGTCCATCACCGCCTGCGGGTAACACCACTGCCCATGCTGGCACTGGTGTCCTATCCCCCGCCCCACGACGCAGGCATAAGCCTGACACAGCGTGGTGACAACTTGGTGACCAAGTTAGATTGAGGTAGCAGGTGAACCACCCAAAAATTTACCCTGACACAGCATGGCGGTGAACCCAGAGTGACCAAGTGAGACTGAGGTAGCAGTTGAAGCACTTAAATTTTACCCTGACACGGAATGGCGGTGAACGTCAGACGCCGCATGCATGAGATTAGGGATAGAGCTGCTGTCTGTCAGGGAGAGTGTTAGGGCCTCAATTTAGATTTTGGTTAGGCAGAAATCACCCACAAAGAACCCAACAGCCCTTCTAAGGGCTACAAGCACCTTTTTGTTTTTTTGCTCCTTCTGGCTGCTGCATGAGATTAGGGATAGAGATGCTGTCTGTCAGGGAGAGTGTTAGGGCCTCAATTTAGATGTTGGTTAGGCAGGAATCACCCACAAAGAACCCAACAGCCCTTCTAAGGGCTACAAGCACCTTTGTTTTTTGGTCTCCTCCTGGCTGCTGGCTGGGACTTGTAGTGCAGCTACCGCCATCTTGGCTGCACACTGTTAGGGCGTGAAATTATAATGTGGTTAGGCAGGAATCATCCACAAAGAACCCAACGGTCCTTCTAAGGGCTACAACTACCTTTTTTTTGGCCTCCTCTCGGCTGCTTGCTGGGACTTGTAGTGCAGCTACCGCCATCTTGGCTGCACACTGTGCACAGCGACTGGTGGCAGAAGGGACGGCACGTGGTCCACACAGACCCAAAAGAAATTGGCCAAAGTCCTCTCAGTACTCATTTTTGCTGCTGCTGCTGTACCTTGGCTTGCTGAGATCTGTAGTGCAGTCTAGGGAATATGTTTTTTCTCACAGTTACATATATTACAGTCCAGTGAACAATTATGTCGTGTGCTGTACAGTAGCGTCAGTCTAGGGTATACGTTTTTTCTCTCAGTTATATATCCTACAGTGCAGTACATAATTCTGTCATGTGCTGCACACTAGCCGGAGTCTAGAAAATATACATTTTTTTCTCTCATTCATATATCCTACAGTGCAGTGAAAAATTGTGTGGTGTGCGTTACACTAGCGACAGTCTAGAGAATATGTTTTTTCTCTCAGATACATTTAATACAGTCCAGTGAAAAATTCTGTGGTGTGTGGTACACTATCCGCAGTCTAGAGAATACGTTTTTGGCCTCAGATATAAATTCGACAGTTTAGTGATTACACAAAATGTTGAACCCAAGGGCTAAGGGTCGAGGACGTGGGCGTCTAAGTGATGTAGGGGGGCAGAGGCCGTTATCCTGGGCAGGGTGACACAGTACCTCTGATGAGGGAGCAGTGGAACGCTGCAGAGTTTTGCTCCCTAGCTTCATCTCGCAACTTACAAGGTCACGTGGTACACCACTATTGAAACCACAATAGTGCGAACAGTTGATGACGTGGATAGCGGATAATGTGTAGAGTAATTTATCCACCACCCAGTCTTCACACAGTCCACCCACTTTAGCCAAGGGAGTAGACCTCTTGCTCCTCCAGCTCAAACTCCTTCCCCCCAGCCTGCCCCCCCCCATGGAAAATATGGATTCAGATCCGGCATACCCACAGGAAGTCTTTTTAGGACCCTACCCAGAGACACAAACCACTGCTCAACAGCAACCTGAGCAGTTGCTCTGTCCCGATGCCCAAAATTTAGAACTTATGCAGTCTGTGGGTGATGAGAGTGTGGACTTAGTGCAAGTAGTGTGTCAAGAGGTGTCGGATGATGATGAGACACGGTTGTCAGACATTGACGTTGTTGTCAGGGCAGTAAGTCCCAGGGGAGCAGAGTGGGGAATCGGAGGAAGAGCAGGTGGATGATGAGGTGACTGACCCGAGCTGGGTTGGTAAGCCTAGTCAAGACAGTGCTTCTGAGGGGGAGGCAAGTGCAGCACCAGAACAGGTTGGAAGAGGCAGTGGGGTGGCCAAAGGAAGAAGCAGGGCCAGAGCAAGTAGATCAGCAACTGTTTCACGGAGTGAAGCTCCCATGCCGAGACATAGATGTTCGCAAGTCTGGAGGTTCTTTAAAGAAAGTGAGGATGACCGACGGACCATGGTGTGCAACTTGTGCCACACCAGGATCACCAGGGGAGGCACCACTACCAGCCTAACCACTACCAGCATGCGCAGGCACACGACTCAATGGAACCAAGGCCGTTCACCTCCTGCAGATCACACCACTGCTCCTTCCCCTGTATCACATGCTGGCTTTGCGAGTCAACACCCCGCCCAGAACCCCGGCACGAGCGCCTCGCTCACTACAACCACCCCTTCAACTCCACGATCCTCCACACCCTACACCAATGTGTCCCAGCGCAGCGTTTAGCTGTCTTTGCATCAGACATTGGAGCGCAAGCGCAAACGCAAATACATTTCCACCCACCCACATGCACAAGCCCTAAACATCCACATTTTCAAACTGCTGACCCTGGAGATGCTGCGCTACAGATTGGTATAGATTGAGGCTTTTCGCAACCTCATGGCGGTGGCTGTCCCTCGGTACTTTGTCCCCAGCCGCCACTATTTTTCACGATGTGCCATCCCAGCCCTACACCAGCACGTGTCAGAGAACATCATCCGTGCCCTGACCAACCCGGTTACTGAGAAGGTCCACCTAACCACGGACACGTGGACAAGTGCTGGCGAGCAGGGACACTATATCTCCCTGACGGCACATTGGGTTAACTTGGTGGAGGCTAAGACCGAGTCTGACCCTGGGGCCGCTCATGTAATGCCCACACCGAGGATTGCGGGGCCTACCTCAGTCACGGTTTCTCAGACTTATTATGCCTCTTCCTCCAACCCCTCTTCCTCCTCCTCCTACTCTCAAATACAATCTGTGAGCACAGCGCCTTCAGTCGGTAGCTCTAGGCGCAGCAGTACTGCCGTGGATAAGCGCCAACAGGTGGTGCTGAAAATGCTGAGCTTAGGTGACAAAAGGCACACCGCCCAAGAGCTGTTACAGGGCATCACGGCGCAGACCGATCTTTGGCTGGCGCAGCTGAAACTCAAACCAGGCATGGTTGTGTGTGACAACGGGCGTAACCTGGTGGCGGCTCTGCAACTCGGCAGACTAACACATGCGCCATTATACACCAATACTATTTCCCAAAGTAACAACAACCCATATAAACACTGCATATAAAACCTGCCTGGCCCACGTGTTCAATCTTGTGGTTCAGCGGTTCCTCAAGACCTACCCCAATATGTCTGATTTGCTCACCAAGGTGCGACGCATCTGTGCGCATTTCCGCAAGTCAACCACAGATGCTGCCACTCTCAGGGCAGTGCAACGGCACTTACAACTGACAGCTCACTGACTGTTGTGCGACGTGCCCACACAATGGAATTCCACATTACATATGTTAGCCAGGGTTTACCAGCAGCGTAGAGCGATTGTAGACTGCCATATGACAACTTTCACGAGAACTGGTAGTCAGGTTAGTTAGCTTCCTCAAGTCTACAATGAGGAGTGGACGTGGATGTCTGATATCTGTCAGGTGTTAAGCCACTTTGAGGAGTCAACACAGATGGTCAGCGGCGATGCCGCCATTATCAGCGTAACCATCCCGCTGCTTTGTCTGCTGAAAAACTCACTGCTCAGCATGAAGTCAGAGGCTTTGCGCTTGTCACAGGAGATGGGGGAAGAAGATACGTTGCTTGATAGCCAGACCACCCTCAGGTCTGTTTCTCAGCGCGTATTGGAGGAGGATGAGGAGGAAGAGGAGAAAGAGAAGGAGACTGTTTGCGAGACTGAAGAGGGTACCTATGCTCATTCCTTCTTATCTGTTGAGCGTGTATAGGCTGAAGAGGAGGAGTTGGAGGAGGAGGAAATGGAGAGTTAGCCTATTGAGGAAAGGGAATTCTTGCGTGTTGGGACTCTTGCGCACATGGCTGACTTCATGTTTGGCTGCCTTTCCCGTGACCCTCGCATTTTTGCCAACACCGATTACTGGGTGTTCACCCTCCTGGACCCCCGGTACAAGCAGAACTTTTTCACTCTCATTCCTGTAGAGGAGAGGAGTATGAGAGTGAATCAATATCAACAGTCCCTGGTGCACAAGCTGAAACTATCCTTCCCATCTGACACCGCTAGCGGCAGAGGACGTAGTTCTGTGGGCCAACTAGCGGGGGAGAGGAGGGGAGCAGGTAGCTTGTCAAGCACTGGCAGGGGAACACTCTCCAAGGCCTTTGCCAGTTTTATGGCACCCCAGCAAGACTATGTCACCCGTCCCCCAGTAGGGGGGAGCTGTTCAGGAAGATGGTGAGGGAGTACCTAGCTGACCATACCAATGTCCTGCGTGATCACTCTGCTCCATACAACTACTGGGTTGCAAAGCTGGACACGACAACTGGCGCTGTACACCTTGGAGGTGCTGGCCTGCCCTGCCGCTAGCGTGTTGTCATAGCGGGTCTTCAGTGCAGCTGGTAGCATCATCACTGATAAGCGTACACGCCTGTCAACTGACAGCGCTGACAGGCTGACGATTATTGAAATGAATAAAGCCTGGATTTCACCGGAATGCAAATCTCCACCGGGGGAAAGCAGCTCAACATGAAGATTCTTTATGTATCCTCTCCTCCTCCTCTTCGCACACAAACGCTGAGCCAACAGGCAATGTTTCTGAGGGCCAACTGGCGCTCTTTACAAACAATGTTTACGGAGGGCCACCTACAGGCCCTCTCCCTAATAAATTTTTTAGGAGCGTCAACTACAGACACTCTAAAACAATTTTTTAGGAGGGTCAACTTCAGACACTCCAAAACAAATTTTTGGGAGGCTCACCTACAGCCATTTGACTGCAATCTCAGTCTGACCAAGGCATTGGTGGTGTCACCGCCATGCTGTATCAGTGTAAAATTTTATGTGCTTCACCTGCTACCTGTGTGTAACTTGGTCACTCTGGGTTCACCACCATGCTGTGTCAGTGTAAAATTTTATGTGCTTCACCTGCTAACTGAGTGTAACTTGGTCACTCTGGGTTCACTGCCATGCTGTATCAGTGTAAAATGTTATGTGCTTCACCTGCTACCTGAGTGTAACTTGGTCACTCTGGGTTCACCGCCATGCTGTATCAGTGTAAAATTTTATGTGCTTCACCTGCTACCTCAACTAACTTGGTCACTTGTTGGTGTCAACACTAGAGTCCGGCTACTATACCGCACATGACAGAATTGTTCACTGCACTGTAGTATATATAACTGAGAGAAAAAAAGGAATTTTTAGACTGCGGCTAATTTACCGCAAACCACTCCATTTTTCACTGGACTGTAGTACATATAACTGAGAAAATACGTATTTTATGGACTGACGCTGCTGTACAGCACACTACAGAATTGTTCACTGGACTGTAGTATATATAAATGAGAAAAAAACGTAGTCTTTAAATGGCGGCTATGTTACCGCAAACCACTACATTTTTCACTGGACTGTAGTACATAAGACTGAAAGAAAATAAGTATTTTATAGACTGACGCTTCTGTATAGCACACTACATTATTGTTCACTGGACTGTAGTGTATAGAAATTTAAAAAAAAGTATTCCCTAGACTGACGCTACTGTACAGTACACTACATAATTGTTCACTGGACTGTAGTGTATAGAAATGACAGAAAAACGTATTCCCTAGACTGCACTACAGATCTCAGCAAGCCAAGGTACAGCAGCAGCAAAAATGAGTACTTTGGGCAATTTATTTTGGGTCTGTGTGGACCACGTGCTGTCCCTTCTGCCACCAGTCACTGTGTACAGTGTGCAGCCAAGATGGCGGTAGCTACATTACAAGTCCCAGCCAGCAGCCTGGAGGAGACCAAAAAAAAAAAAGGTGATTGTAGCCCTTAGAAGGGCTGTTGGGTTCTTTGTGGGTGATTCCTGCCTAACCAACATCTAAATTCAGGCCCTAACACTCTCCCTGACAGACAGCAGCTCTATCCCTAATCTCATGAAGACGGCGTATGACGCGAGCAGCGTGGGACCAGATTCTTATATTCCCAGGTCATCTGATCTGGCCAGCCAATCCCTGCTATCGACTTGTAGGTGCCCCACATGATGCTAGGAGGTACCAAAGACACTCCTGCATGTTGATTGGCTGAAAAAGGCGCCTAACATGCAGGAAGAGGAATTTGCCGTTTCCTCGAGGATCGCGAAATGGTCGTCCGAGTAGCGAGCATATGCGAATACCCTAATGCTCGAACGAGCATCAAGCTCGGACGAGCATGTTCGCTCATCTCTAATTACAACAGTATTCAGATCCAGGTGCTGGTTTGAAAATTGTAGAATAGTTTTCATGGGGCAACACGTTTAAAGACAGTTCTTTATACCTGTATACAGTGTGACCTCTATTGGTGGCTGCAGGCAGATATATGTTTTCCATCTTTGAGGGAAGCAGAAAAATCAAACCTCAATATAAGGAAAAATGAGCACCCTAGCCTTATCCCATCATATAGTACATGACAACCTCTTTCTAACAAAGCTAGAACCAGCCCTGTACCTCACATGGATCTAGAGATCTGCCCATTTATTGCTCTGCTAGATTTAGATCAAGCTGGCAGCTCAAGGGGAGTGTCTTTTCTGCTGTAACTAAGGGAGCGTGCCTCAACTCTCCCTATCACAGCTCAGGGGGCAGCTGAAGGATGAAACTGAACATGTGTCGCCTTCTCAGTGAGCAGGTCAAAGAAATAAGGAAAAAACAAACAGCAGGTGGCACTATACAGATATATTTTATTGAATAACCCAATAAAGTAGTGGCTATGCTAAATTTATAATTACATGCAATTACAAAAGTATTCAGATCCTGCTGCTAGTTTGAAAACTGTAGAATATTTTGTGTGAGACAACTCCATTAACAATAGTTGTATGGGTGCAGTATTTAGGGAAGTTCTATCCCCCCCCTCTTTAATATCCTTCCGCAGACATTTTGGCATGAAAATGCTTGACCTTACAAGTATTTGTAAATGAGACTGTGATCACAAAGATAGTACAAGCTAGCTACTCCTAAAGACAAAAGCTAATTTACTTACTCATCTATAGGTGACAATTGTTTTAACTGTATTATCATCTGGCTTTATCCTCTAGGTTCTGCCTCGGCAAACTTGTGGTTTATTCACACATACAATTTTCTATAAAGAATATCCTGGTGGACCAAGTGAACTGGATAAAAGCATCAAAGGAGGAGAGCTTTTCCTAACAGTGCTTCTTAATCCTGTAAGTATTATTACAATATCACTCACTTGCAAAATTTCAGAATAACAAACTCAATGAAGAAGTGCAAAACGATGAAGTCCTTCTTTTCATTGCAGTCAATTCATTATGTAGACTATTCACCTGCTCCCCTGCTTATTACTGACTTTAATCTGAAGTAATCTTGCTTCAGGTATTAATAGAATGTCTTATATTCATATGTGCAATACTTTATGCTCAAAAATAAGATTTAATGTTATTTTATTAGTCTTGCATAATAATGTGTTACTGTGTAGATTTGCATAGAGGCGCTACCAAACATATGTACTAAGTACATTATCTGTGTTAACCCTTTGGCGCATTTGGACGTAACTGTACGTCCAAAGTGCAAGTAAGTTGCTGCATTTGGACGTGCAGTTACGTCCAAACTGCTTACCGGGACTGTGACACTATAAAGTGTCACAGCCCCGGAGTCTCCGCTCTCCCGGAGAGCAGAGACGTCGGGGAAGCCGGCAAGGGACCAATCAGAGTGGTCCCTTGCCAGCAAGCGCTCCGATTGGTTAGTCTCTGCAGACTAACCAATCGGAGCGCTTCAGTATTAAAATGCCGGTTTCAGGCTGCGATCTCCACTCTGGAGAGAGATCGCAGCCTGAAACCAGGTAAGTCCTCTGTGCCCCCACATAGCCCCCTTCTTGTAGTGCCCCCTCCTTGTAGTGCCCCCCTGGTGCCTCCGTTGCCCCCCCTCCTGCTTTGTATTGTATGATGGCAGCGGCTCAGGATCGGAGCCGCTGCCATCAGCAGAGAGTGTGAGCTGTAATTACAGCTCACACTCTGCTGCTAACAGCTGAAATCGGTGCTGGCACCGATTTCAGCTGTTTAACCCCATAGATGCTGCGGTCAGTAGCCGCCCGCAGCATCCATGGGGTTAAGAGGGAGGGAGCTCCCTCTCTATACCATCGGGCGGCCGCTGCTGCAATGGCAACGGCCCGATGGTTACCATGGCAACCAGACGCTTTACAAAAAGCGTCCTGGTTGCCATGTAGCTAAGGCTGATTAGACCCTCAGGGTCTGATCAGCCTTAGTGTAGCACTGATACAGTGCATTGCAATAGATGGCTATTGCAATGCACTGTATAGCCATCAAGCCCACTGGATCTTCAAGATCCAAATGGGTCTTGATAAAGTTTAAAAAAAATGTAAAAAGTAAAAAAGAAAAGTGTGAAAAGAAAGTAAAAAAAGTGTAAAAAAGTAAAAAAAATAAAGTTTAAAAAAAGTTAAAAAAGCGCCCTTTTTCCCCAAATAAAGTAAAAAAAAAGAAAAAGTACACATATTAGGTATCGCCGCGTCCGTATCGACGGGCTCTATAAAAGCGTCACATGGTCCACCCCGCCAGCTGTACGCAAAAATTTTTTAAAAAAAAAAACTATACCAAAACAGCCATTTTCTGTCACCTTGCCACACAAAAAGTGTATTAGCAGGCGATCAAAAAGGCGTATTTACCCCAAAATGGTACCAATCAAACCGTCATCTCGTCCCGCAAAAAATGAGCCCCTACCTGAGACAATCGCCCAAAAAATAAAAAAACTACAGCTCTCTGACTATGGAGATACTAAAACATGATTTTTTTTGTTTCAAAAATGATATTATTGTGTAAAACTTAAATAAATAAAAATAAGTATACATGTTAGGTATCGACACGTCCGTAACAACCTGCTCTACAAAAATATCACATGATCTCTCCCCTCAGGTGAACACCGTAAAAAATAAAAAATAAAAACTGTCTAAAAAAAGCCATTTTTTATCACATTTCATCACAAAAAATTTAATACCAAGCGATCAAAAAAGCGTATGCCCCCCAAAATAGTACCAATCTAACCGTCATCTCGTCCCGCAAAAAATGAGCCCCTACCTGAGACAATCGCCCAAAAAATAAAAAAACTACAGCTCTCTGACTATGGAGATACTAAAACATGATTTTTTTGTTTCAAAAATGATATTATTGTGTAAAACTTAAATAAATAAAAATAAGTATACATGTTAGGTATCGACACGTCCGTAACAACCTGCTCTACAAAAATATCACATGATCTCTCCCCTCAGGTGAACACCGTAAAAAATAAAAAATAAAAACTGTCTAAAAAAAGCCATTTTTTGTCACATTTCTTCACAAAAAATGTAATACCAAGCGATCAAAAAAGCATATGCCCCAAAAAATAGTACTAATCTAACCGTCATCTCGTCCTGCAAAAAATGAGCCCCTACCTGAGACAATCGTCCAAAAAATAAAAAAACTACAGCTCTCTGACTATGGAGACATTAAAACATGATTTTTTTTTGTGCTTCAAAAATATTGTGTAAAACTTAAATAAATAAAAAAAAGTATACATAATTGATATTGCCGCGTCCGTAACGACCTGCTCTATAAAAATATCACACGATATAACCTGTCAGATGAATGTTGTAAATAACAAAAAATAAAAACTATGCCAAAACTGCTAGTTTTTGTTACCTTGCCTCACAAAAAGTGTAATATAAAGGTACCAAAAATCGCATGTACCCTAGAATAGTACTAACAAAACTGCCAACTTATCCCGTAGTTTCCAAAATGGGGTCAGTTTTTTGGAGTTTCCTACTCTAGGGGTGCATCAAATCTGACATGGAAACTTAAACTTTTTCCAGTGAAATCTGCCCTGGCGTTCCTTTCCTTCTGCGCCGTGCCGTGTGCCTGTACAGCAGTTTACGATGACAAATGGGGCATTTCTGTAAACTACAGAATCAGGGTAATAATTATTGAGTTTTGTTTGGCAGTTAACCCTTGCTTTATTCTCGGACTAAAATGATTTAAATGGAAAATCTGCCAAAAAAGTGAAATTTGGAAATTTTGGCTACATTTTTCTTTAATTCTTGTGGAACACCTAAAGGGTTAATAACGTTTGTAAAATCAGTTTTGAATACCTTGAGGGGTGTAGTTTCTAAAATGGGGTCATTTTTGGGTGGTTTCTATGATGAAAGTCTCACAAAGTGACTTCAGACCTGAACTGGTTCTTAAAAAGTGGGTTTTGGAAATTTTGTGAAAAATGTCAAGATTTGCTTCTAAATTTCTAAGCCTTCTAACGTCCCAAAAAAATAAAATGTAATTTTCAAAATGATCCAAACCTGAAGAAGACACATAGGGAATGTAAAGTAATAACTATTTTTGGAAGTATTACTATGTATTTTAAAAGTAGAGAAATTGACATTTGGAAATTTGGAAATTTTTCTAAATTTTTGGTAAATTTGGTATTTTTTTATAAATAAGAATGAAATATTTTGACTCAAATTTACCACTGTCATGAAGTACAATATGTGACGAGAAAACAATCTCAGAATGGCCCGGATAAGTAAAAGCGTTCTAAAGTTATCACCACATAAAGTGAGACATGTCAGATTTGAAAAATGGGGCTCCGGCATTTGGTCCAAACTGGCTGTCGGTTGAAGGGGTTAATGTATGATAGACGAAATGGTAATTTTTTTTTACTGTGATAAGTGAATTGTGTGCCATCATTGAATCTTATTTATTTAAATAGCACTAGCAGATTCTGCAGCACTTTACAGATATTATCATCATCATCACTCCCTGTACCCAGTGGGGCTCACAGTCTAAATTCCCTATCAGTATGTTTTTGAGTGCTGGAGGAAACCAACTCAAACATAAAGAGAACATACAGACTCCATACAGAGGCTGTCCCTGGTCAGATTAAAACCTAGGACCCCAGCACTGCAAGACAGCATTGCTAACCATTGAACCACCTTGTTGCCTGTTGTATGACAGTTAATATTCATTATGTACCAATTTACTGTCTTTACATAGTTTTCAAGGTTGGAAAAAGACAAAGGTCCATTAGATAGATAGATAGCTGATAGTTAGATAGATAGTATATAGATATGAAATAGATAGATAGATAGATAGATAGAGCAAAATTTGCTTCCCGAAATTTTTCTTTCCTTGAGTCCAAAGGCAGCACAAGACAAAGGGTTAATGTCTTTCTCCTCCCGTCTAGGACAGAAGATCAACAATCAGATTAATCAGAATAATGAGCTTAATTAACCCCTTCATAAAAGGATCCCATATACAATAACCAGACATGTTTTTTCTTTTCAAGCAATGCGTTTATTGAGGGAGGGATACTTGTGCTGCCTTTGGACTCAAGGAAAGAAACATTTTGGTAAGCAAAAATTTGCTCTTTCCTTATCGTCCAAAGGCAGCACAACACAAAGGGATTTAACAAGCAATATTAATGAGGGGGGGACCTAGCAGCCATACTAAGCACTTCTCTGCCAAAGGCTGAATCACAAGCAGCAGATAAGTCCAGTCTGTAATGACTTGCAAAAGTACATGAGGAAGACAAAGTTGCCGCCCTGCAGATTTGGTCAAAGGAAATGCCACTCTTTTCCGCCCAAGAAACAGCTGTGGCTCGGGTTGAATGTGCTGTTACTTCACTGGAAAGCTGAAGATGTTGAGAATCATAAGCAAACTTGATGTTTTTTTAATCCATGCCGATAAGGTAGCTTTGGTGGCTTTGAAGCCCTTCCTATTGCCCTGATACAGTATGAAGAGCTGATCCACAGATCTAAAGTTTTCAGTTCTTTGCAAATATAGGCAAACTCTTTTTACGTCCAATAAATAAAGTCTCTCTTGTTCTGCAGATTGAGGCTGTTGAAAAAAGGCAGGCAAATGAACTTCTTGATTAATATTTGAATCAGAAGATACTTTTGGTAAGAAATAAGGCATTGTCCTCAAGGTTAGGCCTTCCTGTCTCACCCTCAAATATGGTTCCCTACAGGACAGAGCTTGTAGTTCTGACACTCTCTTAGCTGAAGATATCGCCACTAAGAATAAAACCTTCCAGGAGAGGAATCTCAATGAAGTGTCTGACAAGGGTTCAAACGGAGGCTCTACTAGACATTTGAGAAGCACCGATAGGTCCCAGGCTGGGACAGGAGATTTTACTGACGGATTCAAGTTAAATAAGGCCTTGAAAAACCTCCTTATCAAAGGATTATTAGACAATGCCCCATCCATCAGGGCATTTATTGCTGTAAAATGTACTCTTAACGTGTTTGGTTTCAAACCTAATTGAAACCCTTCTTGCAGGAACTGTAATACTTCACTTGCACGTGATTTTGATTGCACCAATCGGAAAAAATCTTCCAGATTCTATTGTAGGCCTTGGTAGTTGCTGGTTTACGTGATGCCAACAGAGTATCAACAACCGCATCTGACTGGCCTTTCCTTCTTAGTCTTGTCACATCAGTCTCCAGTCCATGAGCTGAAGCATCTGGGGGCTGGGATGAAACAGGCCTGCTTGAGACAGAAGATCTGGTTGGGCTGGCAGTTTCCAGAACCTCCCTTTGGAGAGTTGCAGAAGAAGGGAGAACCATGCCCTTCTCGGCCAGAAAGGCACTATAGCTATCGCCGACACCTTTTTGTCCCTTATCTTCTGAAGAACACGATAAATGAGAGGAAACGGAGGAAACAAATAAACGAAGATTCCTTTCCAACTGAAGGAGAGTCCGTCTACCTTCTCTGGGTGATCTAATGGGTTCCGAGAGCAGAATCTCCTGAGTTTGCAATTGGAGGCTGTTGCCATGACATCTATCTGCGGAGTATCCCATCTGCGCACAATTTGATCGAAGATTCTGCTGTTGAGGGACCACTCCCCGTGTTTCAACTGGGATCTGCTTAGCAGGTCTGCTTTGATGTTCAGAGAACCCTGAATATGTATGGCTGACAGGTGACTGACATTCCGTTGAGCTTAACACATAATCTGCTTGCACTGACGACTCAGGTTGGCAGATCGAGTGCCCCCTTGTTTGTTTATATAATACATTGCCGAAATGTTGTCTGTTTGGAATACAACCGACTGGGATTTGAGGATGTCTTGAAAGTGAAGGAGAGCCAGAAAAATCGCCTTTAGCTCTCTCATATTGGACGAGAGTAGCTTGTCCTAGGTAGACCACTTCCCCTGGACCCAGGAGGTGAGGACATGTGCTCCCCAGCCTGTGGCTGAGGCATCCGTAGTCGCTGTTAATGGAGTGACTGGGCGAAATGATACCCCTTTCGCAATATTCATTGGACGCAGCCACCATGAAAGGTCCTTCTGGGTCTCTGAATTGATCAGAATCGGGCGGTCCAGAGACATTTTGCAGCGATTCCATCCTGAGAGAATCTTGGCTTGAAGCATACGGATATGTGCCAAGGCCCAGGGTACTGCCTCCATGGACGAGGTTAGGCTGCCCAGAACCCTCATAGCAGATCTGACTGAAACTTGAGGATGGCGAATCAGAGACTTCACTCCCTTCTTTATTCTCTGGATCCGATCCTGAGACAATCTGAGATTCATGGATCTGGAATCTAGATGAAATCCTAAAAAAGGAGAGATTGAGACGGTATTAACACTGATTTTTGGTAATTGATCAAACATCTGAATGGAGCTGTTAACATGAGATAAGAGAAGATCTCTAGATGTAGCTTTGATAAACCAGTCATCAAGATACGGAACAACAAAGATGCCTTCCAGCCTTAAGGTGGCCGCCAGTACCACAACTAGCTTAGTAAACACTTGGTGCAGATGCAATACCAAAGGGGAGGCAAGTAAATTGAAAATGAGATACAATACCCTGGAGACACACTGCAATCCTGAGAAACCTGCGATGAGCTGGAAGAATGGGCATGTGCAGGTAGGCATCCTTGAGGTCTATTTTTGCCATAAAATCGTCCTGTTGAAGTATATTGATTACTGACTGGATGCTCTCCATTCTGAATCTCTTCTTGATCAGAAACCTGTTTAAGAAGGTTAAGTCTATGACAAGTCTCCACTTCCCTTGCGGTTTTGGCATAGCAAAAATCCTTGAATAGACTCCTGAACCTATGTGGTGAGGTGGAACCGGCTCTAAGGCCCCTTTGCAAAAAAAGTCTTGAATTAGAGTGGCAATATGTGGTTTTGAGATTTTGTTGAGAAGAAACTGATTTGGAGGAACCTCTTTCAGTTCCAGAGAGTAAGCTCTCTGAACACAAGATCTTATCCAGGAGTCTGAAGTAGTTTCTTCCCACTTTGAGGAGAAGCTTAACAATCTGGCCCCCACCGGAAGCCTGGCGTCACAACTTGGATGGCTTGTTACCCTGGAATCTACCTTTCTTGGTGCCTGGGGAACCTGCTTTTTTATTCCTAAATCTGTTCTGCCTGTTTGCTTTGAAAAATGGGCCCTTCTTGGGAGACCCCCTTGACTGCACACAAAAGGACCAACCCCTTGACCTAACTGGCTGAGGAAAAGAAATCCCCTTTTTATCATTGATGGATTCCAGGATGGAGGTTAACTGGGGACCAAACATGCTAGAGGGATGGAAAGGTAATGCACAGAAATGGTTCTTAGAAGGGAAGTCCCCTGCCCAGTTTTTAAGCCACATGGCTCTTCTGGATGAGTTATTTAAAGCCAAGGCCCATGAAGAAGCCTTAAGAATATCTAAGGGAAAATCACACAAATACTCTGAAGCACTCTTAATCTTAGACATAAAGCTAAGAAGATTCTGCCTGGGAACCCCATCTTTGATATCCTTTGATAACTGGCTAAGCCAAATCCTCAAAGCCCTGGCTACTGGGACTGACGCCAGGGAAGCCTTACAGGAAGAGGCAGAGGATGAATAACTACGTTTTAACAAAGTATCTACCTTCCTATCCATCGGATCCCTAAATAAAGAGGAATCTTCAGAGGGAAAAAATTACCTTTTAGCTAATATAGCTACTGGAAGATCCACCTGTGGGGGATCAGCCCACTCTGCTGACACAGATGGATCTAATTTATACATAACTTTGAATCTAGCTCCTACATCATGTCTCCTATCAGGATGAGACCACCACCCTTCTAAAACCTCCTTCAGGATAGGATGGTAGGAAAAAACCTTAGCAGACTCCTTAGGGAAATAAAACAACCTATTCCGTTTTGGCTGATTAGCCTTAGAGATATCAGACTCCACTTCAGATTTAACTGCTTTTAACAAGGCTGCGATCTTATTTTTATGAAATAAATAAATGTCCTCCAAATCACACTGATCTGAGTCATCAGACAGGAGATCCCCTTCAGATACAGATTGCATGACCACAGCATGACCTGCTTCAGATGAGGCAAGTGACACAGAGGCAGGAGTTGATAAACGTGGCCTTTTAGCTCTGTGAGAGCATCGACTTGATCAAATACATCTGATAGTTTCCCTTTAAACCATTCTAAAAAGTCTGCAGGCTGATCTTGCCCAGGGGCAGAGTGCACTGGTAGGCAAAGGGAACATGTATCTCCCACATTATCTTCAGGAAGAGGTTGATCACACTTTGAACACATTCTATGATTAGCTTTCTGAGTTCTTTTAGCAGAATTATGTATCTGAAATACATACACAATCTAATATTAGAGCACACATACCACAAATGGCTACCTTACATCCTTTAGGAGAGATTGAAAATACCTTTATGCTGCTGTGAATCGGCTGCCCGGCAAGTGCAAATGCAGGAACTAGACGCCGAGAATTTGAACTCGCACATGCTCAGAATGGCCCAAGCAAAAAAAACAGACTACCACAAGATGGCGCCTGTTAGTTGAGAAACACACGGAAAGCCATGAGGATACCATAAGGGAGTTTCCATATTAGATGAAGAAAAACCTCCTCTGTCCTGTGTGAAATATAGCAGGTAACACCCTGCCCTCATAACACAGTTAGACAAACCTTCCTAGCCAGGAAGTGAAGCAGGGAACACCCCTACTCTGTATTCACATACACCCTGATGTACAATATGATATCTTCCCAGGAAACACTCCAGGGATATAATCAATATTAACTGGAACACTCACCTTACAGAAAACACAGCAGCACTAGGCAGTCAAGGTATGTGTGCTCACTATGCTGTCCTAGACAGAAGAAAAAAACACGTCTGGTTATTGTGTATGGGATCCTTTTATGGAGGGGTTAATTAAGCTCATTATTCTGATTAATCTGATTGTTGATCTTCTGTCCTAGACGGGAGGAGCAAGACATTAACCCTTTGTGTTGTGCTGCCTTTGGACGATAAGGAAAGATAGATAGATATAGATAGATATATGATATATAGATATAAGATAGATTAGATAGATAGACAGACAGACAGATAGATAGAACAATATTTTACTTGAAAATTTCCTGCAAATTCAACAACAGCCGTCTAAATGTCCCACCGTGGCCCTAGGTCTTTGTATATTTCACTGTAATTTTAAAAAGCAAACTATATCCTTTTCTATAATGCATAAGATAAAACAGCATTCCAAATCACCTGCTATCACTCAGCCTCAACAGCGTCCGATGAAATGTGTCCTAAGTGATAGCTATCTTATCTATTATATATATATATATATATATATATATATATATATATATATATATATATATAAATGAATGTCTGTCTGTTCTCTGTCTGTCCACTTTTCTGTTTATGCACAGCCAAATGAAAGGACCAATTTGTACCAAATTTGGCATATAGGTACATCTGGTGTCCGGGAAGGTTTTCATAAAGGTCTCAGTTCTCTAGGACGTATTGTTCCTGAGATTGGAGCCTGCAACTTTATTCATATCCTAACTGCCATACACACAGTCAATTATTAGCTAATAGAAGCTTGTGGGTCCTTCAGTCTTGACATACACATAGTTTTACACTAGATTTCCTAAACAACTTAGCCATTTTTCTTCACTGTTATGGATGCGGGGCACTGAGGAGGTCACTGTTAAGGGGGAATGCCACTTCAGAGGTCACAATTAAGGGAGAGGGCTGCTATGGAGGTCACTGTGAGGGGATGGATTGCTGTGAAAGTCACAGTTAAGGGGATGGGATGATGTGCAGGTCAACGTTAAGGGACGGAGTGCTGTGGAGGTCACTGTTAACGAGCAGGGCATTGTGAAGGTCATTGTTGAGGAAGTGGGCTGCTGTGGTGGTCACTATTAAGGGGGCACTCTTTCTTCCTTTGGGGCATACTCTGGGCTTTCTGGGTCTCCTGCCTTGTGTAAGCTGGGGTTCCCTTGAAGGTGAACAGATGTCGCAATGCAGGAGGGCAGGGGCAGTGGAAAAGTGAGTCACTGACCAGGCCTGTTTGGCTACAATAAATAAAGTCTCTCTTTACTGAATAGATAATGGAAGTAGTAGTTCATTGAGCAGCAGGTCTAGATTTTGTTACAGAGTAGGCTTCTACCAATTGTGTAAATAGGCAGTAGCAATGATGGTAGTAATCCTCCCTGAGTCTTACTCTTAGTTCACTTTTCAATCTTCCCAAATAACCATGTGCATGTAATTCTGTTCTAATTAACACATTCTGCAATTCCCAGGCTAAAGAGTGCAGATCTTTGATCTGGAGGGTCAGTACATCTTAAACTGTGGTGGACATCTCAGCAGTATACCCTTTCCACAAGCAGTAAAGTCTAATTGCCATTGACATGCGGTACCCTATTGTCTGAATCCTGAACAGCCTTGATGGTTCTGGACCTTCTGTGAATGTCTGTTCTCTTTCCCTCAGGGGTAGTCTCTCAGGTTCTTCTTTGGTGGCTTTTCAGGCTCAGAAATTGTGTTTCCTGGATGAGAATTTTCTTTGGACCTACTTGGCAGAAGCTTCACACATGGAAGTCTTGCCTCTAGCTGTATTTAGTTAATGGGGTTGACCACTTTTTGGTCACTGATGAACGAAATATCTGTAAGATAATTATATAGTACTTACTAATATAGCCATTATTGAAACTTTGTGCCATTTTCTATATTTAATAAGGTATGCCCCCTTGTTTGCAAAGCTTTCTGTGCTATCTACACAGAGGTCTTGTCCATAATATGGCTGCTGATGGAGGGTCATGTGACCAGATAAATCACCCTGATGTAATGTCTTCTCAATTCCAATACATCGTACCTGTCATCTACACTTGCAATGTTGGGAGTTTAGTGCGAGTGCAGCATGTTTGAATGCAGGAGACATCTCATGGAGCTGATTTGTCTGGTCACATGACCCTCTATTAAAAAGGGCACATGGCTTAGGAAACATAGCAAACTGCTCAGAATATTAACAAAGGCTATATCTGGTTTGCCAAAATGTGCGTCGGGGTTGGCGCCATCCCGGAGGTGACACACAATGGGTAACTTTTCTTTGTCCTGATATAATTATTATTTGCAGTTTTTGCACTTAGCACTTGCACTTTATGTGTATGTCTTTTTCTTATTGGACAAATATGAATTGATCCCTGTGTGTTTACCTTCGGTTGATGCCGCCTTTTCCCTGCACTTGTTTTTAATGGTAATTCATTTTGTGAATAAAATCTTATTGATTGATAAGCGGCCTGGCATTTTTTGTATAGGTTATTTTATTGTTGTATTGCCATAGGCTTAGCTCATTGTAGCAACACATGATCTAGATATATGAGATTTTCTCTTGTACATTGGTATTAGTTAGCTGTGCTCTATTTTTGTGTACCATATAGTCAACTTACATACACATTGGCCATATGTAGCCAATAGTGATGAGCGAACCATGCTTGGATCCCCTGCGATCCCCTGCCCGCAACCATCCGGATCCGTCCTCACCCGACTGTAAGTCAATGGGGACGGATCCGTTTGGTGTCATACACTAGTCACATACCAGTGTGTGACACCAAACGGATTGGTCCCCATTGACTTACAGTCGGGTGAGGATGGATCCGGATGGCTGCGAGCAGGGGAGCGCAGGGGATCTGAGCATTGAACCGCTCGTTACGAGCAGGTTCGCTCATCACTAGTAGCCAACCTTTTTAAGACTCACTACAGACAAGGAGGCCAAGACTGCCAGTGTTAATTGTTCATTGTCTATACGCAACCATTTGGGATACACAGTGCATAAAGAGACAAGTATTTTTAGCATTAAATCACAACATTTAATTTTGTGGCAAAAAATTATCCCTTGCAGTGAACCACTGAGTCACTGCACTTGTTATTTAGAGTACCCCACTAGCTGACTAAACTTACTGCTGCTAAATGTCTATCAGTTATAATTAAAGCGGTTTACAAGCTTATGAAAACACACAAAAGAGTAAATACATATATCTGTTAAATGAATATATTAAAGTATGTTTCAAAGGAGGTATCATTGCAGTATGCATGCAATAAAAGTATTGTTTTTTTACAGTACATGCAATTTGCATTTTTATCTCTGAGGCTTCACCTTTTCCTGAAATCTGGTCCATCTTCTCTGCATCACTACTCCCACCCCCTTCCCTCAGTGCTGTTATAGTGGTCTCCACCTAAAGTGAACCAGATACCTTTCTTCCTTTGCCCCTACTTCTACATTCATAGAAATATATAGCTATATCTGTCTCTATACAGTGAAGAAGGAAATTTGGGTGGTGTCTAACATACCATATTAGTGAAATCGCTACGGCTGTGTGTGAAGGGCTATTTTCTATGCAGGGGAGAAAGGAGTTAAGAGCTGACTGCAGTGCACTCCTGTAAGCGACAGGTGCTTGATTGTTACATGGGCTGAACTTCTGCCCACACACAGAAACTGAAGATTCAAGAACTGGAAATAGGTACTGTATGTTAAAAAGAGAAAGCGGACAAAAATTACATTGTAATAATACTACTGTAATAGTATTCCCAGTCTTCAGACACAACACAGCTGTTACCTAGAAACTATGCTTCTCACTAGACATTGTACAATCTGCTGCCCAGGATGAGAAACACACCCTCTCCAGAGACAAGGAGGAAAAGGAGAGGGAAGAGAGCAAGGCAGCAGTGGAGACACATTTAATGTAAATCAGGTGGGGGGAGGGGAAACTAGTCTTGCTGCCATTAAAATATTTGCACAATTTTTTAAAGATCGGAAGACCCCTTCAAGGTTGGTTGCATATGCAGTGTTATTGTGAAAATGCTATTTTTCATGGCTAATCTTTATGTAATCAGATGTTAAAAATGTATTTTGTTTGTATAATGTGTGTGGTGTTTTTGTAGCACATTTGGGTCAGAAACTTTTTTTTTCAAAATGCAGCATGTTCTGGGATTGACAGTTTATTCTGGCATTTTTCCCAACAGACTAAAGGACTAGGAGACTAAAAATGACAGGGAAATGTATGTAGAAAAAAACACCATAAACAAAAGAAAAAACACCATAAAGTCCATGTTCTTTAAAAAAATGAAAAATAAAAATCCATTTTTTATGCAGTTAAAATGGCAAAAAGAAATAACACTATGTAGGAGCCATAAATGCAATACAGAACAGATCACCTGATGCTACCATTGATACAGGTAATAATTCACTGTTACTGTGAGTTCTGCTTTAGCTTTTTAAATGTTCCAATAAATATGCCCCCTCTGAATGTTGGCTCCATTTATTCCATTAAACATTTTTGTAGTTTTAGAATACTAATGGCTGAATATATATTTGCATTTGATAAGTAACCATGAATTCAAGTTGCTAAGATATCATTTTTCTTTCTGTAGCACAAAGCATTCTGTAGTAAGATGGTGACTTTTATGAAAGGTCACATATTTGATATGCATGATGATAGCCACGGGATCAGGGCCCAGAGGAAGATCAGTGCATTCCAGTTATTTATGGTATAGTCACCATTTTTCTGACCATCTGTGTGCTAATTTTATTGAAGTGCGATTTCGACTGGCGAACCATATGCATGGTCCATAATGAGTTTAGAACATTACACAATACTTCATTAATTTTCATGCTATGTCATAACTAAAATGTGGATACCGAACTCATAGTATTGTCGATTTATATACCATATTTAGATAAAGATAGATTGACAGACACATATAATAGATAGATAGTTAGTTAGATAGATAGATAGATAGATAGATAGATAGATAGATAGATAATAGACAGACAAATTGATCAATAGATAGAAATAAAGATATTGAATAGACATTAAATCAACAGGTAATGATAGATAGATAGATAGATAGATAGATAGATAGATAGATAGATAGATAGATAGATAGATAGATAATTACACTTTAATAGTCCACTGGCGCTTGTGCTCTATTTCTTTATATTGTGCAGCAGTGTCACAGCAGTGTCGCTTTCCCTGCAGCTTAAAAACTCCTAAATGTAAGACAATATCAAAATTACCGCGCACTACCTTTCCCAATATTTTTCTGGTTCTCCTGCTAGAAACAACCACAGATGAGTACCAATTCAAATCCAAGATTACCTAGTTACTGATTCTACTTCCATGTCTTGTACTTTTTCCTTTTATGCAGCCTTGAATCCAGGGTATATCGGGTCTGGTATCTTTGTTATGGAGCGCGCCACGACCGGTGGCGCCGCTCCGTTCCTATACGACCTTGTTCACACATCAGTTATTTGATCAGCTATTTCCATCAGTTATTGTGAGCCGAAACCTGGTGCCGGTCAAAAACACAGAACAGGTGCAGATCTTTCCATAACACCTTATCTCTATGTAGTCTCCATTCCTGGTTTTGGCTTAAAATAACTGATGGAAATAACTGATCAAATAACTGATGTGTGAACAAGGCATAAGTTAAAAGCTTCTCTTGTATAGCAACTAGTGACATCATTGTTAGAGCTATGGATGGTTGAGAATGCCAAACTTCCCTTGGTACTTATCTGTGGTTGTTTCTAGCAGGAGAACTAGATAGATAGATAGATAGATAGATAGATAGATAGATAGACAGTGAAGAAGAAAACTATACTAGCACAGTTAAAGTAGGCAGTAGGTTGTGTGACTGTAGAGTGAAACATTTCAACTTTTCATCTTTTCTGTACCCATAAAAATGCTCAGCAAGGTGAACTGAAACTTTCTTTCTTTGCAACATATAGGAGACTAAAAGAAGCAAATAATTTCCTGAACTTTTGGATTTTTCTAGATAGCTAAACAGATTTTCTTTACCTAGTGCCAACATATTCCAACGCAGATCAGTCCCTGTCCTTGTTAGATCTCACTTTCTAATTTTGTAACTTAATGTTACTTTGCTGGAGCTGTTTATTACAGGATTTTACTAAAGTAACTAGGTCAGTCAAAGAAAGTGACCCAGAGTTTTGCTTAGGGTAACTGCTAACAGATTCCCTTTAAACTATACTACACATAAAAGAAGAGTAGGAAATACCCGCACTATTAATAAATTCCTTTCTATTATTTTTTCATCACAGATGACTTTTAAAAAGCTACAGTAATTGATTTAAATACCTTTTACAGAAAAATATGATGGAGCTTGATGTGATTACGTTCTTTGCCTGCTTTCTTAGAAAATTTCCTTTACAGCTCCTTCCTTTTTCACACTTCTAAGCAGACAAAAGAGTCTTTGATGTAGATCAAAGAATATATTCCTGCGTATCATCTTTGTTTTCAAAATAATAAGGCCAGGATATAGCATGCACATTTATAGGAAATGATTGTCATTAGTGGTTTAACAGCACTGTGAAAGACAGGCTATTGACTTTTTCACACTTTACTCTGCCAGAGTACTAATGCTTTAGATCACATAGTTTAATTTACTTATTGCAGTCTAGCTGGTCCACACTACAAAAAGTGCCTAGAGTTAAAACCAAACTAGTGCATTTATATTCCATTATTGATTTAAACTCTGCTATACACATTAGATACCTGTTGGACAAATTATTGTTCAACTTAAAGGGTTTCTGTCAACAGTTTTTTCAGTATGAATCAGGCTGACATTAGAGATGTGCTAATGTCACCTGATTCCAAATATATATCTGTTTTATTTACTGGTGCCCCTATTTTTTATATAAAATTAACTTTTATTTTATGCTAATAAGGCCTCTAGGTGCAAGAGGCGTTACCCCTGCTCCTAGAGGCTCTGTTGATTGACCGGACCAGGCAGAGAAGAAACACTCCATTCACCATAGCTTGCAAGGACCTTCAATGATGTCATGACCATGTGATCAGTCACATGGTTTAGGAGGAGACAGTTTGTGTGATCCTAACCATGTAACTGATCACATGGTCATGACATCATTGAAGGTCCTTGCAAGCTATGGTGAATGGAGTGTTTCTTCTCTGCCTGGACCTATCAGCCTGATTCATACCGAAAAAATGGTGACAGAAACCCTTTAAAGCTATGGCTCCCATTTCCCCCTCCCCTGTACACATGAAAACTTGGCCCTGCTGACCATACATGTACTCACTGGGTAGAGAGGAGTAAGCCACTGCCGGACACCTCTGGTGGTGATGTAACACTGATGAGAACTGAGCCTGCTGAAATCCAACAGCCAAATGCTTATCTCTCCTGACATTTGGTGTTCGGTGAGAGTCAGAAGACCCACATAAACATTAGATGGTTAAAGGGAACCTGTCATCAACTTTATGCTGACCTCACTGAGGGCAACATAAATTAGTGACAGAAATGCTGATTTCAGTGGTGTGTCACTCATGAGCTAAAAGTAAGTGGTTGCTGAGAATCAGCATCATAATTATTACAGCCCAGGCCTTGAAAAGAGTCAAATCTGCCTGAGAAGAGTCATGGTTATTCATAATCTCCTGCTCTCCCCGCCCTTCTGCTGATTGGCAGTTCTCTCCTAGAGAGAAAGGGAGAAAATTAGGTAGAAGACTGTCAGTCATCAGTATGTGGGCAGGGAGAGCAGGAATTTATGAATAGCCATGACTCTTCTCAGGCTGCCATGACTATTTTCCAGGCCCAGTCTGCAATGATTGTGATGTTGGTTCTCCGTAACCACTTACTTTTAACTTTCAAAACGACAGACCCCTGAAATCAACTCACCTGTCTCTACTTTATTCTGCTGTTAGTATGGGGAGCATAAAGTTGATGACAGGTTCCCTTTAACTGTCCCCACTGAAATTGACCAACATTAATGCATATTGTCAGTTTAACTATTTGCATATAAGAAAATAAACTTTTTGTCAGAGCCACGGATCCATTCCTGTCTTTGTCTCCTACACAGAGCCATAATATGGTTCTTGTGCACAAAGCCCTAACATTCATGCAATTAAATCAACAGAGCCATGTAGCCTGAGTGTGTTTACTTACAGGCTCTTTGGGGTATTGTACAGCATGTAATGAAATATGCTCCCCTAGAAATAACGCTTCAAGGGGAAAATATCTCCATACGTATACCATTCATTAGACATCTCACCATTTTTGTATCTTGGTATGAATACACAGGCAGACAGAGATGCCATCCTCAACTAGGTTAAAGCTGAAGATTAAGCTGGCCTTGACAACTTGAAAAAGAGAAGAGAGACATCAGAACATCCATAAAAGAGCCTGAGTGGAAAATATCAAGTAATATGTCTTTATTGTCTATAGCTGTGATGGCTAACCTCCGGCACTCCAGCTGTGGTAAAACTACAACTCCCAAGATGCACACTTGCTTGGCTGTTATCAGAACTCCATAGATATGAATGGAGCATGCTGGGAGTCGTAGTTTCACCACAGCTGGAGTGCCGGAGGTTAGCCATCACTGGTCTATAGCAAGGAGTCTTGCTTTCACTCTTTTAGTTGCAGTTTATAAAAAAAAAGAATACATCTTATAGACTGGTATTTTACCTGCTATATGGAGACCTGCACACCATAAAATGCGAATATTAATAATTTTTTTCTTTTTTTTCTGAGGCTTTTATTAGCTTTCATTAAGATTTTCTCTTTTTTAAGTTATATTTTAGAAGATTTACGATGTAATAAAATTTAAAAAATTACACATGATAATGCACCTAGCCTTTCTGCTGCCTCAGGCAAGAACTGAAATGGCGCTCCTGCCCAATGCAAATTTCTTAACATAATCCCTTCCCTTCAGCCCATGGCCCTTCGGCTGCCTCTCTCTTTCCCCTACCTCGTGCTGCTTGAGGCGATCGCCTACCTGACCTCATTGGTGATACACCCCTGCATGCAGTATAGTATCATTGGTATATTTTGTCTCCTATCCCATCTTTCAAAACAGTATGGATTACAAATATTAGAATAATAAGCAAGGGCAGTAGTTTTGCATATTATGTTTTATTTTATTTTTTTATAACACAGTAACACAAGTTCAGACATGCTTTGTTGTAACATTAGAAGATTTTCATGACAGCGTACATAAAACGTGCATTCAGGTGCTGGACAGTGGGAGGAGGAGCTCGTATAGTGAGATCTTCTGTGCATACTTTTGATGCACATTACAATTGCACTTGCACTGTACTTGGTTTTTGACATATGTCTATAATATTTGGAGATTGGTTTGTGTAATTTAGATATTGTGCTAATTATTTAAAGGGGTTATCTTAAAGGGGTTATCCTAACTTTTTTTAACTCATCTATTTATCTGGTCTTTCTTGGCTTATGTGGGCAAGCAGTAGCTGATTAACCACCTGCATCTCCCAGGAAACATTGCAAATAGCTCTTGTTATCCGCTTCCTCCCCTGTATAGAATGCAGTCCATCTCACATAGCCTCAAAGAGAAATGGTATGTAATGCCCACAATTTCCTTCTCCACTGTCTAGAGAGAGAGAGAGAAAGATAGCTATATAAACATTAAATGAATAAAATAGATATCTAAAACAAATCAATATTTTGTGTGACCACCCTTGACTTCAAAACAGCATCAATTCTTTTAAGTACAGTTGCTTACAGTTTTTGAAGAAACTCAGCAGGTTGTTCCAAACATCTTGGAAAGCTAACCACAGATCTTTTGTGGATGCAGGCTTGCTCAGATCTTCCTCACTGATGGGTAAAACATAAAAAATACAACAGCACTCTGCGAACACAGGCAACAACCCTTCTGTTTTGGAGCCACACCAATGTGACGTGCACCTGCATACTTGGATGTGCTGACTGACCCCCAGTTTTTCCTCACTGATATTGATATCAGGGCTTTATGGGGGCCATATCATCCCTTCCAGAATTGCGTGTTCTTTTTTAAGCTGAAAGTAGTTATTAATGAATTGGCTGTAAATTTTGAGCCAATCAGATATCCCCCCCATAGTACTGCATGATGCACAAGTATCTCCCTGTATTGCTCAGCAATGAGGACACCGTTAATGACCAAATCCACAACTCCATTTGCTGAAATAGAGGTCCAGACTTGGAAAGAACCGCCACACTACTTGAGTGTTGCCTGCTGTAAAAGGACTTATTAATTACTAATATTTTGTGTGATATTAATAATCAATATTCATAAATAGGCGTAACCGGCTCTCGCTAGCTCCGCCTATTTATTTCCTTTACTGAAGTCCGTTCCCTGCACTATGTGTACTGAACTGTACTATGGCGGCTACACAAAATGACTATATCTATATATATATTTATATTGGTGTATATAAATATATATACATATAGCCGCACAACAATACAATAACACAAACTCAGTATAAAAACTCAACTACACTGCACAATCCCACTTAATTCCACCCACAATACTAACTAAACATACATACTCACACAGAAATACATATAATTACAGCAGTACCCTCCCAAGCCTACTACTAGCTGTCCCTACTTAGCCAGTCTCTGTTTCTGGAGGGGCTGCTTGGCTTCCTTCCTCTGTGGTAATGAGTCCCCTCTGCTTGTGCTGGTCAAAGCTCCTCTTGCTTGTGGTCGTCCAAAGCTCTTTGTTGAAAGCTCTTCTTTGTGGTGGTCAAAAGCTTCTCCTAGTCCCCCAAATGCTGGACTATTTATCCCTCATGAGTAGTGGGGGGAAGGTGTGGACAGTCCATATGGCAGAGGTGTGGATGGCCCATGCTATAAAAACAGGTTTAGCAAGTCACCAACTGCTTGATTGGGGTCTCCACACACAGGGTCTAGATACCGATCAGGTGTGATAAACCTTCACAATGCAAGCAATGGAGGCCAACACCCCTGTTCATAGCAAGCCTTAGAATGAACAGTTGATAACAACAAAGGGGCAGAGGATCTTATCAATCCTCTGTCCTTTGATGTGCCCGAGACTGTCATCAGGGCGGCATCTCCCTCCTGCAAGTGCGCTGGTATGCGCCTCCAGGGGGATGCAGGGTGGAGGGTCAGTTTATATGTATATAGATAAATGCATATAAAACTGGGGCATATATACATGTATCTATATACATTAGGAGCAACTGGGGGCACAATATAATATATATAGGGGGCATATCCAGAGACCCACAGATACATATATAGAAGGCCCATATATAGATATACATGTATATGCATGTCTAATTAAGGGGGCATGCATGCATATACATATACACACATACATACCAGCACTTCCTTCTACACCTGCAGAAAGCTATTATTGTACCACAGTCCACTGGCGGTCAAATTAACCTTTGTCAGAGCCAAATACTTCAAATTTTGACTCATCAGTCCAGAGCACCTGCTGCCATTTTGCTACATCCCAGTTCCTATGTTTTTGTGCATAGTAACTCACTTGGTCTTGTCTCCACATCAAAGGTATGGCTTTTTGGCCACAATTCTTCTATGAAAACCACTTCTGGCCAGGCAACTCCAAACAGTAGATGGATGTTCATGGATCCCACAGGTTTCTACCAGTTCTGAGCTTATGAAACTGTTGGATACCTACCAATTTTTAAGGGAAGTAATGATATGTCTTTCATCTGTTGCAAATGGAGTTGGGGATTTACCAAGGATTAATGATGTTCTCAATGCAGAGAAATACAGATTCTTGTTCAAATACTTTTTATTAAAGTTTTCCAACATATAAAGCAGTAAACAGTGAGACATGTCCAATTTCACATGTCTCATGTGGGTATTAAGTACATTAGTAGATGCATTGCATATAACAGCTCAATTTGTGTACAATGCACGTGTTTGAGATACAAATATACATTACAATTAGAGATGAGCGAGCACTAAAATGCTCGGGTGCTCGTTATTCGAGGTCGAACTTTTCCTGATGCTCGGTTGCTCGTTTCGAATAACGAACCCCA